>PQXI01000457.1:0-17125 GCA_004786145.1 Botrytis paeoniae | reverse complement strand
TATTATATATATATATATATATATCTTCATTCTATATCTAGATATATATACCCATACATTTGAGAGGCAATCGCGATCTGGGTCTTTGTACAAAGTCAAACATGCATTTGACATATGCATAGGTACATATTTATGGAGAAACATACTATACCAATGTAGATAGATACAATATGGAGAGACAGACAACTATTTATCTATCTCCTTGTAGACAAAAAAAGAAGAAAAGCAGTCCATCCATCAATTCATCAATCCATCCTTCCCGTCATCCATTTCAACCCCAGACTCCAAACTTTGTATTCACAACCCTTGGATCAATATACTCGAGTTATATACTATTCTACTTACTTCCTCCTCCTCCCATCCATACTTATTATTCACACTATCCATACTCACTCACTCTCCTGCCCAAGTAATAAAAGTAAGCAGAGGTAAACAAATCTCACTCAATCAATTATTTACTACCTGCTACTCACGAGATACTTACTCTACTTTCTTTCCTCCCACCAACCATACTCATCTCATTACTCCCACTACTATTCACATATACTTACCAAATAAACAGGAATAAACAAAAACCACTCACTCACCCACTCACCCATTGATTCATCTACCACCCACCCACTACCTATTACAACCCACTAACCATCCTCCCATCCCAATAACAAATCCCACCCACCCTCTACATCGGAGAACAAAACACACCAAAACCGACCATCTAAATCTCACCCAGAATCTATCCCTCAATCACCTGAACAATAAATCACCCACAGCTCCAACAAATAAATCCGAAAATCACCAAAAAATGATTTCCACCTTCTAACCTAACTATATCGTTTTCTATCAAAAAGTACATTATACATATACCTTGAATTTCAAGAGAAGAAATTAGTTAATTGAAAGTGTTAAGAGATGGTCAAACCCGGCCTCTTTTCTTATATGTACCTAGCTAGTAGAGCCACCTACCTACCCCCTTGATAACCCGCTCGGTTTATCGCTCGGTTAGGTTGTTCGTTCAAGCTCCATCCATCTATACCTTGACTCCTTGAATACATACCTACCTATCTAGGTAAAATAAACAGACCAAGAATCCCATACATACATACATACATACATACATACATACCCCGCAATATAATACCCAAATACCAGATAGAAATGAGGGGAACCATTACATACAAATTACATTCACACAATCACACATTCACATATCCATCTACCGATTAGTACCTGATATGTAATCACCTCTTCAATCTTACAAAGTCATTCCAAATTCATTTCAAATATCCAATAGAAATAGAAATAGAAATAAACCACCTACCTACCCAGTATTTATCCTAACATCCCATCATCCCAACATCCTATCTCTATCATCTCTCATCCCATCCCATTCCATCCCACCCTCTCCACAAAGTAAGCATAACATAACACACTGAATCAAAACATCCCCCGCAAACAAAGAATTCTATCTATCTACCTACCTAGGAATACCATCTACCCATCCATCCATCCATCCATTCATACATTCTTGTACAAACACATCCCGCAAACACCTACATCATGACAACCCAAGCCAAAGCATTCCGCGAACTAATTGGTGTTCCACCATCTACTGCTTCGGTGCAGGATAGTGTATTAATCATTATTGATGCGCAGAATGAGTATGTATTTTATTTCAATTTCATTTCATCTATTACATTTCTCTCCTTTCATATTTGAGATATCAATCCATCCATCTCCTCTCTCTCTCCCCTCCGCCCATAAAAATCTACTAACTACCCCTCTCCCCCTCCACAGATACGCTCAAGGCCATCTCAAAGTCTCCCAAGTCTCCTCCTCCCGCAAAGCCATCTCCTCCCTCCTCGAAAAATACCGCGCCGCCCATGGCTCCCTCGCCCACATCGTACACCAAGTCCCCGCAGGCGCCCCCGTCTTCACACCCGACACTGAGCTCGCCCAGGAATTCGAAGAGCTAACGCCCAAGAACGATGAGAAAGTGATTGTGAAACAACATCCTGGTTCTTTTACCGGAACGGATTTGGAAGCTTATATCAAAGAGACGGGAAAATCGAAGCTAGTGTTGACGGGATACATGGCGCATGTGTGTGTCAGTACGACGGCGAGACAAGCGGCTGAGAAGGGATATGAGGTTTTGTTTGTGGAGGATGCGATTGGAGATCGAGATATTCCGGGAGTGAAAGCGGAGGAGTTGGTCAAGACGGTTTTGGCGGAGTTGGCGGATGCTTTTGGTACGGTGGTGAAGTCTAGTGAGATCAATTGAGATCTTAGAGTCTAATTTGAATTGATGGTATACTCTGAATCTTCTGATATATTTGAAATACTTTGCTAGTGAGAGTTCGGCTTCGGTTACACCCCCTTTCAAACAGTTGGTTTATTCCGCCAGTATATTTTTGTATCCGAGAAATCATGTCGAAGTTGTGGGAAATTTATGATCTCGCAATCTTTGATCATATCATCTAGATGTTGTTCAAGAGTTTCTGTTTTTGATCTGTGAAATGTCAATATCTGCCAATAAATATATGCCATATAACTTACAACCACAAATTTGAAAAGTTATCCACATCTGTTCCTATGACGACTGCGGGTCGAGGTCCTTGACTAATAGTTTTGTAAACTGGTCCATAGCAATGTATCGCATATACAAGAGTATCCTCTTTGATATAATCAAATGCCAAAGGATCGTCCACTACTTTTCCACCCAAAGATGTGAAAAACTCCTTGTCGCCTTTAGTATTTTGAGGGTCTTGAAATATGCATTGTATCTTATCCTCACCCATACCACCTAAGATATTATCAGTCCTAGTATCTCCCACCTGCGACTCCAAACACAACTCACCAAACTCCTCGATAATCATCATCAAAGCCGCCAATTGAGTATAACTACTCCTCCTCCCCTCCCTCCTCGCACTCTGCAAACTTCCCAACCCCAAACAAACTACACTGTTCACCTTATTCCTCCCATGCAAAATCTTTTTCAATTGGCCAGCTGCCTCACTACTCTCCCACTGCTTCCTATAATTTTCCAAATCCGCCTGCATCTCCTCCATCGTGCGCTGAATATACGCAACCCCATCTTTCACAAAATCACCCGCATGCGTCCAGGTCTCTGCAGCACCCGTCTTTTTCCCTCCACCCACAACATGTGTCCAGCCCTCTCCATCCTCTATCTGTTTCCTCTTTGTCGACTGCGCAATCTTTTTCGTCTTCTCCGTCTCTTCTCCGGTTTCCCTAGCTCCACTCTTCTTTTTGCGATTCGTATGCGGCATTGCTGGTTTGTCCGTTCCTATCCTATCCTACCCGTTTTTCTCGCACCCCAAGAATCTCAAAATCCAACGTAAACAATCTCGCAGATATCCCGTATCAAGCGATCAAGTAAGTAAGCTTCAGCCCGTCGGGTATTACCAAGTGTAACCACCTGCGCAAACGTGGAAGTTTGAAGAAACGCAAACGCCTGGGGGTTTTCTGTAGACTCGTGGCACAATACAGTCAGCCACGGGAAGAGTTGCCCTAGCTTTATTTCCAGATCGCTGGTTGGGCTATGTGTTTGAAAATTGGAAGTCTGGGCTGGGTGACTGCGGAGAGTATGCGTACGTCTTCAGCTTTTACAAAATAAATATAGAATGTGGAATTTTGGGGAGAGGAATTTAGAAGATCGATAATTTTGGAGGGGAAAAATGTTTTGCAGGGTTTATTTTTAGATTATCTACTCTATCAAATGGAGGGGCAGATCATACAATCAAAAACATGGCAGAATAGATTAAATGAATTGCACCGCCTTTTTTGAAAGCGATATCACAGGCTCAATCAAGCTGCTGCTGCCCCCATGACTTTTCATATCAATTGGGGTCCGTTCACATATGATTGAGTTCGTTCTTGGGGTCTATGAAGTAGCTAAGGAACGTGAGAAGCATAATCCAATGATAGACATACCATTAATCCGACTATCAATCACACATGCACATACTAGATACTACCTAGGTATATCTCTCCCCAACCTCAGCTTCTTTCAGCGCTTCCTCTTACGGATGTGATACCATAAGACACACGAACGTCTAGAGTTATGATATTCTATGGGGTAAGTCCGGATTTTGACATGATCGTGGTATGTGTATCACAAGTTCACAACGTTTACATCTCACTAGTATGTAACACCTTACCGGAGCTCCACGCAACGAAAGGGGAATACAACATGCTGATTTGCAAGATGTGGATGGGTTGGATGTTTGACCCTTGCAGAATTGGTATACGTATTCTGTGTCTATCTCGAAATCTTGAAATCGAAAGAAAGTAGACTCGGTAGATCAACACAGGATTCCATAAATAAGAGATGGCGATGCAGCCTTGTCTTGGCTATGGAAGTGCAAGTGCATTGAATTCTTGGAGACGAATTGGAAGGAGGAAAAGGGGAAAAGAGGAGAGAGGAAGAGAAACTACTGCAATGCAAGAGCAAAAACAGAGACGAGGGATTAATCATGATTGTCTTTGTGTGAGAATTATAATTTATTTGTTTCAATTGAGTTGTTTATTACACTGCCTGCATACAATCAATTTCTATATTCGGATCAGTTCTTCATTTGTTGTGTTACTGTAGGCTCGATGCGTTTGATGTAACTGTGATGGCGAGAGTAGTGTGTGGTCTGTTTTTTGGTATGGGGCTTCCGGGACATTGAGGGGTGGTTGAGTTCGGTAGAATTTGTTATTGGGTGGGTTATCAGGTGCTTTCAAGGAAGCAGACAAGCAAACAGACAAGCAATCGAATACGGTGCATGTCGTTCACTTGTATGTTCTCGATCATTTGGTTATTTGATTATCTACTGTTGTCTCTTTTGATATCTGTTAAATCCTATGTACCGACAAACCTCTCTTATCAACATGTCTTGTACCTGCTTCCCATATGCACGATATTCCTTCCGGAGTCTAGAGTCCAGATTCCAGATCCATTTTCCTTCCAAATGAAGTATTTCTATTCGGTATTAAAACATCCATACAAAAAGCTACTCACTCTATACCCTATCTAAAAATCAATGATCATCGGTAGTTCCACAAACCATCCATCCAATCTGCATTCCCCAAACCCTCAATTCTATCCGGGCGCTTACATCAAATCATTCATTAGCCGGAACCCCTGTTTTTCACTCACGCAACCCATTTCGCCCATCCATCTCATCACCCCACATCCAATCAATGGCCAATGCACCACACCACAGCTTTCCATTCTTCCCACATTTGCATATGTCCCATCGACAAATCAATATCACCCATCACTCCCAATATTGAAGACTTCCATCCTCACTATCCCAAACAAAGTATAACTCGTTTTCTCTCCCATGTCTCCCATGCATATTCTCCCTCTTCTCTCACCTCCTTCTCACATCTCATTGGCCATGCCCATTAAACGCCCATGGTAATTCGGCATATGCACCTAGCATCGAATCTGCTCGTCAAGCATTGTCAGCGCGAATTAGACAATGCGGACTTTAATTATTCAAATACTCATCGAGGGTCCAAAGTGTGGTCCGTCCGGGTGATGATTATTTTTTTGCTCTGCCTCATATTAACACTTCCTGAATCTTTTGACGCACGATTTATATTTCTCAAATTCCTTGGAAAGTAATTATCTCATCCATCTAGTGATGTTCTGATAATCATTTGAATTTTATTCATAAAGATCGAAGGAAAAGAGAGTTTGATATTTGATACTTGAATTGAATACCTACCTGTCTGGATACCTCCCTCCTAAGTTTAACTCTCGACCACAATATCATATCCGGAAAACACATATACAACGAACCCATCCAATTTCTTCATAACATCTCCAATTTTTTCACTCGAGCCGGTGTTACACACACCCTTTCTCTTCAAAAGGCCGACAATAACAAAATGTTTACGACGAGTATATTAACGCTTTTGGCGATCACGACGAGTATTTTGGTGCAGGCACATACAGTGATTACATATCCGGGATGGAGAGGTGATAATTTGATTACGAATGAGACGTTTCCTTATGGAATGCAGTGGATGTATCCTTGTGAGTAGACTTTTACTTCATGTATTGGGCTTTTGAGATTTGAGTTAGGAATCCGGGGTGTGAGGAGATGTCTTTTGCGGATTGGATTTGAAATGGTTGCTTTACTTTCCAAGCTTTCCAAGCTTTTCACATATTCATATCCATCTCCATCTTACCACCAATCCCCTCCTCCAACTCCTCTCCCAATTCTCCCTCCCCCCATTAAACCCACCCCCCTAACACTCCCCAGGCGGCGGCATGCGCACCACCACCAACCGCACTCTCTGGCCCATCCACGGCGGCGCCATCGCCGTCCAACCCGGCTGGTTCCAAGGCCACGCCACCGCCTTCTTCTACTTTAATCTCGGATTCGGCACTAATGGTCCCGACAACGGTCCCCCAAACATGTCTTTCCCCATGACCTCCGTTATGCAAATCGTTGGCCCGAGTAAAAATCCCTACCCCGGAACCTTCTGTTTACCACAGGTGCCCTTGCCCGCGAATACGACGGTTAATGTAGGAGATAATGCGACGATTCAAGTTGTAGAGACGGCCATTCATGGGGCGGCTTTGTATTCTGTATGTTTAATTTTTCTTCTTCTTCCTTTCACCTCATGTTTCATGATATCATCCCCTCATAATCTCCATCATCACCCTCCCCTCTTCTCATCATCCTCCCCCCTCCACAAAAACAAAACCAAAAAAAAACATAAACACTAACCTCCCCACCCCAGTGCGTAGACATAACCTTCGCGCTCCCCGAAGACGTCGCCGAAGTAAACAGCTCCAACTGTTTCAACACCTCCGACATCTCCTTCGCAAACGTCTACACCATCAATGATGCCTCGGCCCCGGGGACCTCCTCTTCCGCCTCGGGAACCTCCTCTTCCGCCTCTAAATCCGTGTCTCCTTCCCGCACGCTCTGGGCTGCTAGTCTCGCGAGCGTGCTCGGCGTCGCAATGTGGGGGTTCTTGTAGAGAAAGGGGGGAGATTTTGAAATTCCTGGGGAATTTCAGATGAAGGAGATGGGAAGGAAGGGGAAAGATAATCAGATGAAACTCCACGAAAAGAAAAGCAGGATTGTAGATAGGATAGGATAGGATAGGATATGATATGATACCACGGGCAGGCAGACACATCAAGTGAGCGTCCGCACCCAACAAGTCGAAAACCGGAAACAGAGATCGAGATCAAAATCTCGATTCATGGATAGGAACCGGGAATTAAAGCACAGTACTTAAGTACCCAATACGGAGCTACATGTATGAGGCTACCACTCAGGCGTTTATTGGCGAAGATATTGATCCGGGAAGAAGGATGGAAGGAAGGAATGATTTTTAATTTCATTTTAATTCTCGAGTCTTCGAGTTTTCGAGTTTCGAGTTTCAATTCTCATCTCAATACAATTATTACAATCAATACAGTACAATCATGTTCCTTACTCCGCATTAAAGAATATGCATCCATACTGTAATATCTAAACGCAAGCGCTGTATGTAATCGACATGCTAAAAAGCTATGAAGCTTGGAAAGAAGAAACTAAAAATCGTCCCCCAGCTATGCTTTAAAATTTATTTCATTTCGTTCATATATTCATTATTTTCGTTCCTGCACCTTTCTTCCCCTCTCCCCCATCCAATCTATCCCCATCTATCCACTATGCAAGTAACTCTCTAATCTCCTTCCCAACGTTCTTCACTCGTGGATCAGCAGCTTTCTTGAAACAGCCGTCCACCGCGGTCAAAACGCCATAAACATCTTTACCAGCCTCTCTAATCTCATCTCCCACAGTCAATAGCGTACCTAGAGCAACTAATCCTCTATAAATCACCTCGCTATCAACTTGTGTCTTCAAGATACTCGTAACTGTATCTAAAACCGCAAGAACTTGTTCGAAATCTGGGTCTATTTCTGTAAATAGAACGGCATAGTTAATATAAACAGTCGTAGCAGCTACCAATAAATTTCTATTGGTAGAAGTTCCGATAGCTGTCTTGATCAAGGCGTGGATTTTATCAAAATTGTCGGTGGCTAATTGACGGCCTTCGGTGGAATCAAAAAGATTAGCAAAACCGCGAACAGCCATCATAACGTGATTTTCGGAAGGAGGTGAAGATTCCAAAGCAGCTTGTGAAAAAACATCGATAATGGACCAGCCATCGTTGCTACGGAAAGTTGCGGTTTCAGGTGCAATGGCTAGGAGACGGAGAAGATCGAGTCCAGCGAGTCGGTCTTTGTAGGGCCAATGAGTTGAGAGCTTAATTGCTAAGTCAAGGCCTCCATTAACAGATTGAGAAGTATTTGTGGCGCCAGTAGATTCGAGATGTTTTCGGAGGTTTTGAAGAACTTCAAGTTCTTCAGGATTGAGGGATACACCCTTTTGACCATCATTAATTAATGCTTTGTTGACTTCTTCAATCTTCTTTTGCATCTTTGGTACTGAAGCCACGATAATCGAGAGATAGTCCTTTTGTGGGAGAACCTTGGGTGGTGGTGGAATATTTGCAGGGGCCGAGGACTCTCCCTCGCCTGGTCGGTATCTTTGATCGCTACCCCATGCATCCGGTCCAGAACTTTCTTGAGTTTGGCCAATCGTAGCTCCTTGAGTATTGGTTGTGATAAAATTGGCTACTTGCTCCAAGTAGGTTACTGGAAGTTCATTGTTTGCAATGAATTTTGTAGCAGCTTCATATGGGTTCTGTGATAAGTTGTAAGGAAGTTTGAGGGGAGGTTTGCCATCCTCAATATCAACATCAAAGACAAAATCATACTCCTTTCCGAGATATTCGACTTTCTTTCCACTGCTTCCAACAGCATCAACAACAGTGCCTACATTTATCCACTGACCCTGTGCTAGACAATAATTAGCTCAATGCCCAACATTAAACATTAGATATGACTTACCACTGGACCAAGTATGTGCAGTAACAGCTCCATTTAATTCACGGATCATTTGAACTTGTCCTTCCTTAGTGCCACTCTTTTGTGTAAGAAATTCTGGTCCAGGAAGCTTCTCCTTATTAACTTCAGGTAACGATTGTTGAGGTATAGATGATTCCTTGACTGAGTCTTCAAATAATGTTGTTGTCTCTGCATCTGCAAAACGTTCCGAATTTTTCGTGAAGACTCGCACCACTCTATCACTTGCACCCGAAACAATATCCCCATTCTCCCCACAAACAGCTACACCCCAGACCGAAATCGCGGGATGTGTAATTGTTTGAATACATTGACTGTCTTTCCATATTCTCAAAGTTCGATCTTCACCAGAACTGATAATTTCTCCGGAAGGTGTAGAGGCAATAGAATAAATGAAGTTCTCATGTCCATGTAGTTCTGCCACCTGCTTTCCAGAGAGAGTCCATAATCTAATTACGCCATCATTACCTGCAGATGCAAAATCTGCCCCGGATGGATGGCCTTTGGGTAACCTGCAAAGAGCTCGAACAACATCTGCACTACCTCGAATAGTCCGCAGTAATTTGCCACTGGTGTTAAATACTCTAATGAGTTTATCCGCACAAGCAGTGATGACAGTTTCCGAATCTATAGCAAGAACTGCCCAGACGCTGCCCTCATGTCCTCTGAGAACCGATTCACATTCCCATTTTCCTAATGGCCATATTCTCGCTTCCGCATCCCAACTTCCACTGATTATAAATCTTCCAGCTGGATCGACATCCAGAGCACATATGTTATGACTGTGTCCTATAAGTAGAGCTTCTGCATTTTCTTCTGGTCCTTTCGAAGGTTGTCGAACTTCAATAACTGTATCTTTTCCACCCGAGATAACTAAACCGTCTGGAAACTGAGAGCTCGGCGGTAGATATGCGACTGTATTTACGAAAGCTGTTGCATGAGAGGAAATGGTGGCATCGAATATTGGTGGATTATCGGAGAGTTGTTTCCATAATCGTACTGTTCCATCTCTAGAAGCTGAAACTACAGCTTTCGCAGATGGGAAAGCTACAGCTCGAACCTATGTTTGAACAACATGTTATTAGTATATGCTGTCGTCACCAACATCCAGGTTGACCTTGTTGGAGAGTGGAGTATGGTATCATCAACTTACATCGTCTTCGTGACCAGCCAAAGATGCAGATAATTTGTATTCTGCCATGTTGACTTTAATGCAATTATGTATTGAGTTTTCAAAAATGGACAGAATTAATAAAGAGAGAGAGTGAGAGAGTGAGAGAGCATGAAAGGTTGTTGTTATGTTCTGGGGAATAATGGAAGTTGATTATAGTTACAGTTCCATGTTTGACTATAAGCTTCCTTAAAGTTGCCCCTCTATAAGTACGAGTAGGTACCTAAGCAATATATGGGCACACGGGTAATAGCATTGGTAGAGGTTCCTACTATTACTGTATGGCGCATGAACAACTATGGAACGGCACGTACCTAAACCCTGTAAGACTCCCTACCTAAGTACCACTACAGAGTAGTAGTGAGTTCATTCATCACTTAAGTCAGTCACTAAACAACACCAATCAATTACATCAATAACCACTGGTGAACGTATAACTTCACTTACTCACATTACTCATATCAATATCCAATAACCGCAACTCAAGCGGATTGTTCATATTGATTAGTCACTCGGAATCGGATTAACTATCTCCGTCTTGTTTCAAAATAGAGCCTAAGATATTAGTGTAGTTAAGGTATGGTAGCTTAATTCTTGACCTCAATGAAACAAGATCACAATATTCCCGAACGGAGTTCTTTTTGCTTCTTTCCCCTTTCCTTTTCATATTCAGGTAGTTGTCAAGCATCTAGCTCAATTCCATTCAAGGCAACTTCATCCATCCATTCTACCTCTTAATCAATATCTTACGAATTTAACGACGTTTAACGAATCTTCTTGAATAACACACTCTCTCTTCTACATATATTAGAGCAGTTTACCATCCTCATAGTGCGGTCACTCCCACTCTTTCGCCCCAAAATATACATCAACCCGCGACTACAAGAATCGAACTTCTTTCTCTTAAAAACGATCATAAAGTACAGTACAAATTCCATTTTTTGATACAAATTCAAACATTTTATACTTCAATTCAAACATACAACAATGGCGGGGCCAGAGAACACTAAGCAATACGTTCCTTTGACATGCCATGGTCACTCGAGACCTGTTACGCATATCAGCTTCTGTGGATTTGTGGACGGAAAGGATGATGAATATTACATGATATCAGCATGTAAAGGTATGGCATATCGAATTGTCCGAAATGTTCCAAATATGGAAATGTCTAATTCAATATGCCAGATAACAACCCTATGTTAAGAAGTGGTATCAATGGCGATTGGTATGTTACCACTCGAACTTTTGTTCCCGGAAGATATTGATTGATGAATTTAGGATTGGTACTTTCTTTGGACACAAAGGCGCAGTTTATCAAGCTAGACTCTCTCCGGATGCTAAATATGCTGCGACTGCTTCCGCAGATTTCACTGCGTACGTCCCTCGCTCCATTGGGTGACCATCACTAATAATTGTATAGAAAAGTTTGGGATACATATACCGGAGAAACCCTCTATACTATCCAGCATCAGCATGTCGTTCGAGCTGTCGCATTCCCCCCGGATTCCGGTACCACTCTTGCGACAGGAGGAACTGACAAGAAACTTTTTATCTTCGACCTCGCGAAACTCAATTCTACAGGTGCAAATGGTGCAAGTTCTAATGGCAATGGAAGCGACACTACAAACATTTCCCAAGATGATGGCTTCGAGATTGGACCGGGTGTTCACAAAGGAACAATCAAGGCCGTCGTCTGGACTCGGGACCCAAATATCATAGTTACGGCAGCAGATGATAAAGTGATAAGATGGTGGGATTTACGCTCGCAATCTGTTGTTCAAGAACAAAAAGTTGATGGCGATATTGGTTCATGCGAATTTAGCAACATTGCATCTGGACCAGGAGATATTGGTGAAGGATTACCTATTCTGTCAATTGCTGCAGGAAAAACTTTATATTTCTATGGTGGACCAGCTGCAAACACTCTTATCAAGAAGGTTGTCTTGAATTATGAGGTTGCTAGTGTAGCTATTCATCCACTTCAGAGGAAATATATTACTGGTGGAATTAAGGATACATGGGCGAAAGTCTATGATTTCGATTCTGATCAAGAACTTGGTATGTTCCGTTTCCACCAATCAAGCATAATCTTACTAACAATTTTAGATGTTCACAAAGGTCATCATGGACCGATCTGGAGTATCAGCTTTTCTCCCGACGGAAAATTGTATGCTACAGGTAGTGAAGATGGTACGATTAAGATGTGGAAGAATTGCCCTGGTTCTTTCGGATTATGGAGAGCGGAGTCCTAGAGAGGTTGTAATAGATACGGCGCAGGCTCAATGAGCATACTGTATAATACGAATGCGAGCGTCAATTTCATATGATATGAAAGCGCACCGCTGTGTCGAGCAGCGTAAAACACACGATTATATCGAGTGATTTAGCGAAGGGATGAGACCCCCAGCTCGATTTTAAATGAATGAATAAATTTCATCCAATGCGAAGGGTACATGTGTGCTTTCCATGCGCAACTGATGTTGATTGAACTGAACTGATTGAAATGTGTATAATGATTCAAACACCTATGCTGTCCCAATCTATTCCATTGCATATATCCCAAGCATCGAATTTCACAATATAAATAAATTCAGTTCTACCTATATGTTCACTCCACCATCCATTAGATAGACTCTATATCATTAAATCCTGTCTCTTCCCACTCCATTCCATTCCACTCCATTCCATCCCATCAGCATACTTACTACCAGATACAACCTACCCACTACTAACCTACCAGTCCACCCACCAGCTACCTACCTGTTCTTCTAATCTACCTACCTATTCTTCTACCCTACCTACCTACCTACCTACTCTACCTACCTACTCTACCTATCTGCCCGCCAATCAAGGAATCAATAAAGTAATGAAGTAAAGAATCAAGGAATCAAAGAAGCAAAGAATCAAAGAAGCAAAGAAGTAAAGAACTATAAAATTGATATATACATACATATACATACACAAAAGACTACATATCATAAATGATATTCCTATTCTGCCACCATCACCGTCATCACAACCTCCATCAGAACCTCCACCCAAAGCCCTATCTACACATAGTTAATATTCATAACCCACCAAAGTCATCATCCAAACATATAACATAGCAGCAGCAATCAACAAGTAGTCCAGAAAACTGAGTAGAAGAACGGTAGTAAGTAAGTATGCTAACTAAGCCAAAAAAGAGTTTACAAAAAGAAAAATACAAAAAACGCAAAAAAAACTACCATTGAATCATTTATCATAAAGTCATCATCAATCACGTCCCTGTCTTCTTCCTTTCTTTATTTCTTCTTTCTTCCTTCCTCATTCCCATTTATCTTCTTCCCCCCTTTCTCTCGTATCCTCCACTCACTTTACAAATCCCTCCCACAAAACGTTATGCTTCAATCACAAAATATCCAGGACAATCAATAATTACTCCAACACACCGACCCTGTTCATCCAACAAATCCTAACCCCTTCCAACCAATTAAACCAAGCCCATACAACCATATCAAATAGACTGACTAATGTGAACACTTTCCCTCGCAACTACTTCTTCCTTGCTCTCCTTATTGTATCTGTATTGTAGAAGTATGAACCACTGAGTTTTACTTCTTGCATTTTCTTCCCTATTTCTCCATCCTGACAACTCAAGCTAAATGTGATAATAATATATTATCACCTTCAAAGCCAAGCATCTCCGCCATTATCAACTCTGCTCTGTGCAAAACTCAACTTCATATCAATCTTAGGAGGAGCGTTTTCGACACCCGCACCAGCCACTTTCTTTGGAGTGATATTTTTTCGCACTGGACTTTTGTTATCAGGACTAGGACCACATCTCACATCCTTAGTCTCCCAACCATCTTCAATTGCAGCTGCGACCCAGCATCTTAAGCCCGCATGTACGCCACCATAAAATTTCTCTTTGCATAGTCGCAAAGTAGAGCCCATACACTTTTCCCACCCGGAGACTCTTAATTCTTCGCGGACTTGATTACGTTCATCGAGAGTGGGTAGAGATGCAATGCAGCCATTAACAATGTCGAGGTGAGAAGCAAGATAATTTGTTGCATCCCATTCAACACCTCCAACATATGGTGCAGCTGGAACTGGAGGAAGTTCTTGTGGGAAGTGCTTGATCATATATGGAAGATCAGGCGGAGTATAATTGTGTTGTTCTGGAGAATGGCGGGAATCTGGGCGAGGAATAACATTGAGGTTGTGTAGGAAGATCCAAAAAACCTCTTTAGTAACATTACTAACTTCTTTGCACCAAACGCGATAAGGACGCTGTCGACGCATATCAAGTACAAAGTCAACAGGGCGTTGTGATTCACTTGGTTCAGGGTCGCGAAGATAGGAGAGGAGAAATCGAGCTCTGGTTGCGCGTTCGCTAAGGGTAGCAGATTTGAGGTAAGTAAATAAAAGTGAAGTGACAATGTTTCGAGTAGTAAATTCCGCTGGCCCTTTTTTCTCCTCGTCAAAAAGCATATGAAGGAGTGCGGGGAAAAGAGTCTTCTGAATAATGTTAAGATGTTGAAGTGCTAAAGCCGTGGTTGATAGTGCTTTCAAGCAAAGCAAGACTTCATGCAATAAAGCATCTTCATGCTCCTCTCTGTGTGTATGTCAGCCAGTGTGCTCCCAACAATTGAATTAGTGTAACAAACCTCCACTCAACTTCCATAGTTCTATGTAGTAGTCCCACTATCTCTTCCATTCCGCCTTGACGAACGAAATTGTCAGTCCAAGCCACCGTTTCATTCCGTAATAATAGCCTGAGCTTATGTAACCTTCCTACTTCCACCGATTCTGGTTTCTGGACCTTCCTCAAGTACGAGACGAAATCATCTGGTGTCTGACCCTTAGCTTTAGCAATTAAATTCTGTGCTACTTGCGCGCCAGCAGAAGTAAGTGATTTACTTCCACCATTCAGAGACTCTGCAGATTTCCTGTTCCCCACAACACCTTCTGCCTTTTTATCTTTTTCGGCTGGTCGTTCCTTACTAGTGGATCTCGAGAGTGTAAAGGTTCGACTTCTTGGTCTCTTCTTTTTCTTCACCTCTGGTGCTTCCTCGACCTTTGCATTTTCACCACTTGTATCACTACCATGACTGACTGGCCTAACATTTCTCGCGGCAGCGGTTTCGGCCCAATCCTGTTTTATAAAATCTTTCTTCATGGATTTGGCGAGATTTCTCATCTTTCCACGTTGATGCTCTGGGATGTTCCGCCTATCCAACATAGCCTCGAATTCGGTGTCGATATCTCTATCATTGAGAGGTCTGTCGGGACCAAATGTCGCAGAGGTCGGGGTCTGTACCGGAACATATACTCCACTATCCCCTCTTGCCTTTGCTGTAAAGTTGGAAACTGCCGCCATGACTCGAGAGCCTCGAGTACTACTTGATGTTTTGATTGATGCAACTGATGTTTCGGTGCTAGATCGTTGAAAGCTTGGTCTTGGTCTCAAATCCATTGACGTTCGATAATCCAAACTCGGTTTCTTTTCCGTCGAGACTTGTCGCCTTGGAATGTCAACACTGCATCTGTTTTTGCTTTCTCCACTAATGTTTCTATGAATGTCTTGGATACTGAAACTGCTGGGTAAATATGTGGAATGCGGCCGTACCGATACACCTTCCCGGCTTGCAAGACTCGGTTGTGAGCTTTGTCCATTATAAAAGCTTCGTTGTTTAGTTGGCGGATGGTTCTCGGGTGTATGAAGGTCGATTTGGTCCTCTAAGAATTTACCTCCCAAAGGTTGTTTTGTGAACATGTCACTCGAGAATTGTGAATATATTGGTGGTCGCGAAGCACGAGTCGCGGATTCTGGGGCAGGCGATGAGACCACCGGAGTCTGGTTCTCCTTATCCTTCGAATCGCGCTGTGCCAGCTCTACATCTAACTTAAGGTTCTTCGAGGATCTTGGGCGAGTGAGGAGTCCAACAAGACTTGTCGAGGATTTAGTCTTTTTGGGTTTCGTAGAAGGTTTGTCCCGAATTGATGTTCCCTTGGTAGGCTCCTTTGCTGGGCCTGCCAATGACTTGAGTGACAATACACTCATTGTCTTCTTATGCAATCCTTTACCCGCATAACCGGTTTTGGGTCGAAGTCCCTCTTGTTGTGAGGTAGTATACGGCGAAATGATCGAAGAAGTTTGCTGGTTACGTTGTATATCCGTCAGAGCGCGATGATGGGTATAATCCGACGGCGATGGCATATCTTCGAAGGCTGGAGAGGCTACAAAAACGTCATTTGGTGAAGTCGCGGGTGAAAGAGTCGATCCGTCGGAAGTTGTGCGCTTATGCATAAATGCTTTCAATACCGAAGCTGTCTTGGGGCGTTTGGAATGTACTGATTCTGGGTAAGGAAAACTGGTAGCCATGATGAAAGGTAGCTACGGAGTAGGTAGGTAGGTAGGTAGGTAGGTACCAGGTAGATATTATTATTCTCAAGTAGTTGTATAATTAAACCGGGTTGTTTTAAAGATATCTACCATAGGTATGCGACAATGGAAAACGAAACTTTTGGTATGGATGTTATGATTTACTGCAAGCAAAAGCTAACTCATGGCAATTCAATCAATAATAAAAGTAAAGTCAAGTTTAAGTGAAGTGAAGTCAAGATAAGTAAAGGGTAGACAGGTAAAAGTACGGCGGTAATGTTTTTAATAAGTGTGAGAGGGTTTTGATTGAAATGAAATAAATGGATTTAATGTAATGTAATGAAATGGAATTGGGATGAATGAATGGATAGATGGCTCTTGTGATCAAACCCCATCCGTCAAATCATTCTAATTGATTTGTTTAGACCTGTTTTGGGGGGAATTAGTTTAATTAGTTGCTATGGGCAACATGAAAAAGGAAGTCGCGTATTCATGTGGTGTATTTATGTGTATTTATATGTATTTATGTGTATTATGTGTATCATGTGTATTTATGGTATATGTACCTTACTTAGGTGGATGTATTTATATGTATTTATATTTATATTTATATTTATATTTATATTTATATTTATAT
>PQXI01000456.1:0-17171 GCA_004786145.1 Botrytis paeoniae | reverse complement strand
CTAATCCTATTCGGGTCTAGTGGAAACTCTCCCCACGGGAAGAGTTTTCACTATATAGAATTGGAAGCCCTTCAAGGTATATAGAGATAGAGAATATACAAATGAATAACCTCAAAAAGGTTCTTAAAGTCAACTCTAAGCTTCCCACCATTCCCTGTAGAGAGTTATAATCTTAACAGATTCTATATTATTTACTAAAATCTTAGATGATATAAAGAATATCTCTAAAGAACTAATAATATCAGAAAAGAAAAGATACCTAATTTAACATTAATATTTTAATCATTTCGGCCCTAACAAAATCAGAAATCTATACAAAATAATTATACTTCAAAAGCCTATTAAGATCCTTTTATCCCTTAATATATATAATATCTGTTTCTTTATAAAAATAACTAATAGAATTCCGAATAAATTAAGTACTCGAAAGTCTAAGAGATTAGAATTGATCCATTTTGATATCACTAGTTCCTTTCTAAGATCCATTCGAGGATATAGATACTTTATCCTCATTATCAACAATATAACAAGTGTAAACTAGATTATCCCTTTGAGATATAAAAGTGATACGATTTTTTTACTAAAAGAATAAAAATGAGGAATCGAGCTTAGTATAGGAGTATCAATAATCGCTACTAGAATAAACAATACACCAGAACTATTACAATCAATTCGAGAATGGAAATCTGGAGTACGATCAGAGGTTATAGTGATAATATTATTATATTAAAATAGCCCAGCTGAATATAATATTCATACAGTAGAGACTAATATAAGAGCAATATTAAAGGAAACCTGTTTACTACTAGAATTCTAAGATAAAGCTGTAGAATACAATGTATATATCCGAAATCGTATTAATATTGAACCAAACTCAAATAGGATTAACCAAAGCCTATTGAAAGCATTTACTAATATTATATCAGATATCAACAAATGTAAGATCTAGGGAAATCAATGCTACACTTATATCAATCCTAAAACAATCCCAAATGGATAGAGATACGACAAACTATATGATACTATAAGACTTAGGATATTCTTAGAATACTCAAAGGATATAATCAAGTATATGAAAGTATATTTATCTAAATTAAGCTATACCTATCGATCTTCGCGAGTTATAATCGATGAGAATTATAAGGGCGAGGATATGGATTTGAAACTCAGGAATTATATTACTAAAGCTTAAGGAATAAAGAATATCGAATTAGATCGAAAATCTCGTGATAAACCAAAGTTCCTATTAGAAGTATTATTCAATCAGATCAATCCATCAATCTCACCTAATTTAGTAATCCTAGACTCTATCGAAATACAATTACCTAGAGAAACCAATAAAGAAAGCATTCCCCGCTTTGATGAAGATAAAGATAATAACATCTTTTCTATCCCTGATTTGCTACTTGATTTACTAGAGCGGGTAGGGGAAATATTAGATATACCAAAAGTGACACCCGATCTGCTAAAGCAAACAAAAGAAATATCAAGTATATTCAAAGAAACTTCTGAAAATCCTATTATTAATATATTCCCAGCTCCTATCTCAATTTCACTCATTAAACATAACTTTGCCTAAAATGAGCAAAGTTATAAATCACGAGATCAGCTCTTAGAAATAAGGTATAATCTTTGTAAGAGGAAAAGGGATATAAATATGGACAATTAAAAGGAACAGGGAATTCCTAAGATAATCCGATTATTTCTTGCTATGTCAAACGAGCTACTTAACAAACAGATCGAACAAACTATAATAGTAATCTTAAGCACTCTATAAAACAATAAAAGGATACAAAATATAATCATTTCTCATCTCAAAATTATACTTATAAACACTCCTGAAAATAACGATATAGCACTATCTACAAATGAGATATTAGGAATCAAAATCCCTAAGACCTATAAAGAAGCTGTGATAGACAAGGAATACGAAAAGGAGTGACAAACAGTAGTTTAAGAGGAAGTTGACTCTCTAGTCAAAAACAGTATCTGGGAAGAATTCATTCTTCTGTAAGGGAGCAATCTAGTTTTAACCAAATGAGTTTTTATTATGAAAACCAAGAATGATACAATAGAGAGATTCAAAGCACGATTAGTGGCTCAAGGTTTTAATCAAATCCTAGGGAAAAATTATAATGAAATATTTGCTCCTATAATTCGATTAAATACTCTTCATCTTTTTCTAGCAATCACTATGCAAGAAGATTTGGAATACTTATATTTCGATATTAAGAATGTCTTTACTGAATTATACTTGAAAGAGGAAATCTATTTAACCCCTTTTCAAGAAGTATAAGTAAAACAAGGGCATATTTTTTATATACTCCGTAGTCTTTACAGTTTAAAGCAGGCTGGTAGAGATTGGAGTTTATTATTGAAAGAGTATTTACTAGAAACCAGATTTACACAAAGTCAGACTAATCTCTGTTTATATATTAATCACCAAATGAACCTAATATTATTAGTATATATAGATAATATCATTGTAGCTACAACGTAGAAACAAGATATTGAATAATTCTATCAAAAACTCTCTATTCGCTTTAATACTAAGAATTTGGGGGAGATTAATAAGATCTTAGGAGTTCGCATTATTCGAAACAGAAAAGAAAGAACTCTAACGATGGATTAAGAAGAGTATTTAGATACTATGCTTATACGGTTCGGAATTCCCCACAATTAACACACGCCAAGAAAGATATCAATATCTGATTACAGCTAACTATAATCTATACACTCAGATAACGAATTGGCAGATATTCACAAGTACCAGCAAGCGATCGGCAATATAATTCATTTTATAGTTTATATAAGACCAGATATCGCTTTCAGCCTTGGAAGATTAGTGCAGGCTATATACAATCCAGCAAAGCATTATAATATTGTATTCAAGAACCTTATGAGATATTTAAGATCAACTATTAAACAGAAGCTACGCTTCGGGCCTGGGGGAGTCCAGCCGACTATATACAAAGATTACAACCTCCCATAGGATATTATTAAAGTCTATACAGATACAGATTAGGCATTCAATAAAGCTGATCGAAAAAGCATTTCGGGAGGTGTAGTAATATTCTACAGTGGACCAATCTTATGGGCAAGCAAGAAGCAAATGTTTGTAGTGACATCAAGTGCAAAAGCAGAGTACATTTCGATAGTTATGTTTGCAAAGTAAGGCTAATAGCTAGCTCAACTATTAAAGGACTTGAAACGCTCGAAGTATATTGATAATAAAGAGACAGTCCAGATGCTAGGTGATAACCAAGGAGTATTGGCCCTGATTAAGAACCCTTATTTATATAAGCGATCGAAATATATTGATATATACTATCACTTTATCAGGGATCTAACTGAGAAACAATTAGCTAATACTAGTTATATTAACACTAAAGATATAACTACAGATGGACTAACAAAGTTATATACTAGAGTAATATTCGAAAGATTCAAGGATATACTAGATCTCGTAATAGAGTAAGGTTTAATTACAGAAGCTAGGAGAGAGTAATCTCTCTAGGGGAGTATTGGAAATATACGATATGTACCATGTGCCATATTACATGTGATATAGTATATACATACATATATATATCTTCCATTTTGTAGTCTAGATTCTAAGTTTTATAAGTCAATCTACATAGTCAATAATACATGCAACCACTATTCTACCACTCTTATTTTAACAGTTCTTAATTTTAAAAAGATATTCGTTCATGGCGATATTATCGATCTGAATATTGATTGATTAATTAATTGAATTTAACGTCCCGCTTCAGTCCATGACTATATAAGACGGCTAGGTCATAAGGGCACTAGTAGATAACTTTTGAAGTATAAAATAAGAATAGCTATAGTAAGAGAAGTAAAAACAAGTATTGGGGCGTAGTACCTACTATTGTATATAATCCATATAATAGTTTTTGAAAGGGATTTTACCCCTTTCTCTCCTCTCTCTCTTCTCTTTTCTCCTTTTTCTCTTTTTCCTTTTTTTCCTCTCTTTTCTCTCTCTTCTTCTCTTTTCTCTCATATCTCTCCTTCTAGCTCTCTGACTACTCTTTCTCCTTTGTTTATTGAGTCTTTCTTTTCAACTATTTCGTTTTGGATTTCAGCTCTAGCTAAATGTCAGGTTCTTATAGCAATTTTGGTAGTATTAATGAATTTGATTACTAGTTCAATGCCTATTTTTGTATATAACAGGAATTGTAAGTTGATTTTAGATATTGGTAGGTCTTTGAAGATTTCTTTTCTTTCTTTTCTATATATTAGACATCCAATCAGAAGGTGGATTATTGTTTCGATATTGTTATAGATACATTTATTATTAGAGAGCTTGAATCGATATAAATAGGATTTGATATATCCGTAGCCTAGTTTGAGTTGAAAGAAGGCACTAGTAGTGTTTCGCTTAATACCTTCTGGAAGTATGATTTTGGTTCCAATTTTCCATGAAAAGAGCTTTGAGTAGATTATATTAAATTGATTCGTTTTGAGTTTGTATTGATTAAGAGTATCGAATTATTGATTAGTATTATATTCTTTTATAATTATACCAAATAATCCAAAGCTAGTTTCGTTTGAGATGAAGCGTATTATTATAACTTCTTTCGCTAGTTTGTCTGCTAGCTCATTTCCTTATACTAAAGTGTAACCTGGAACCCAGTTTAGAGATACTTCAGCTCCTTTAGCCCTAATTGTTTCAGTAGCTTTTATGGCTCGTATTTGATATACTTGTCCTGAGTAATCTGAGAGGGTTTTTAATCGATAGAGCCCGGCCTGGTTATCTAAATAGATTTTGTATTTTTGATCTTTGTATACAAGAGAGCTAGCGTATTCGATTGCTTTTATTACTCCATACAATTCTTCATTATAGATTAATTAATTGATTCCGATATTTTTGCGTTCTTAATGTAGTATATAATCGTCTAATCGTATTACAGCTATCCCTACTCCTATACCAATTCCTTTTTCTGTAGAGGAGGCATCGGTATATATATATATTGTGTTTTTGTCTCTGTATTCGAATATAATATTGTAGAGTATAGCTATATCTTCTTTCGAAGCTTTACTTATATTAATCTTATATGGTGTATCCCTTTTCCACGGTGAGAAGTAGAAGTGAGTAATCTTTTCGAGTGTATTGTGATTGATGTTTTATTGTATCAATTCCCTTATTCTATCTAGTTGAGTTAGCTTATATCGTTTTCTTTTTGGAGTGGATATTGCTTTATGATTATTGTAATATTAAAATAAAGCTTCTTTTTCTATATTGACTGAATAGTTAGACGAGATTTTGATTGATTGAAAGACATATTATCTGATATTTGAATCTAATCGGATTTTTGTAGGTTTAGGCCTGCTTCTACTTCCATCGAATGGATTGGAGCGGTTTTGAAGACTCTCAATATCTTATGAAGAGCTAGATTTTGAAGTGATTAAAGTATATTCTTAAAACTAGCTTATTATTTCCATCAAATTATTAAGTCGTAGTTTATTATACTAGTTATACATACTATATATAATTATCTAACAGCTTTTGAACTAAGGCCTTTTTCTATATTAACTAGCTATACCATTCATTGAAAGACTCCTTTCGCTTACGCTACCCTAATATTAATGTATTAATCGAATTTGAGATTGGGATCAAACTAAATACCGAGCCATTTGACTAGGGCTTGGGGTTTTATAGTTTCCAAATTGAATAATATAATTGAATATTAAACTGTTAATTTGGAAGAGAAGAAGTATATTAGCTTTATCTTAATCAAATCGAATTGGATTGTATTTCTTGAATTGAGTTCATATAGTGTGAACGGAAAAACATCCCTTGTCAATCACGTGACTTCTGTAGCTAGTATTTATAGACCTTCTTTCAGTAAACTCGGAAAAAGGTAATCTATGTTCTTATCTCCTATTCGACTATCTATGTTTTGATACGTGCATACTGTATAGCTCTTATTCGTTCCCTCACCTCACTGTCGATATCTGACGATTCATTCTATCTACTATGTATAGCCATTTAGGATTGCTTTAGTTCTATGGTATATGCAAAGACTTTTCTTGTATGACCTCTACCACCTTCTACTCTTTTACAATAGTTGTTTTATAGCTCTTTCTAGAGAATTGATATTCTTTTGTTAAGAAGTAGAGCTAGCAATAAGAGCGATATCGTCAATATAGAATAGGAATTTGATTGAATTATATTGAAAAAGGTCCCGGATATATATTAGAAATAAAATCGGTGAAATAGAACTGCCTTATAGTATTCCTATAGAGATGAGTTTGAAAGATTCAGTATGATTATTGAAGGATAATTTTAATTATCTATATTATAGAAAGGAGGCTATCCAAGCAATCAGATTTATTGGTAATTGGAGTCTTTTGCAGATATCTAAAAAACGGTTTTTCGAAACGTGATTGAATGTATCTTTTATATCTATAAACAATACAGAGGTTTTCTTGTTTTCTTATTTATTGTTTTCAATTTCTATAGTTAATAGGAGGGCTGTATCTATTGCTGATTTCTTTTATCGGCCTCCTATTTAACTATCGTATAGTAAATGAATGGTTTCAGTAAGATATTCTAATCTTTAGACTAAAATCCTTTCGCTTATTTTATTTAAACAATTGAGGAAAGCAATAACTCTATATACTTTTAATACTAAATAATCTGGTTTCAATACTTTCTTTAAAATTACTCCAATAACTTGTTTCCAACATTGTGGATAATATCTAGTATTGAGTAGCTTGCTATATAAAATAAAGAAGGTTTGTAGTATAGCTTTATATGCCTTTGTAATGATTTCCTGAGAAATACTGTCCGGGCCTAGAGTTTTCCTTTGTATTTTAGCCGAGCAGGCGTTCTTCAACTCGTTTTGAGTAAGTTCTGGTCAATCCCATACTTCTGATTGGGCTGGCAAAGACGATATCTCAGCCTGTACGTGGCGCCGGCTACGAATCTTTAATCTTTGATTAGAGAGCTGATGAGATTAAAGCGCATTCGATGGAGCTGGGTGGTGATTATATACCAACTTGAGGCTGTACTGGGAGTGAAGGTATGTGCAGCGGAGGGTTAAATCCCCTTGCGATAGACCTGGAACAAAGGACTATTATTAAAACGGTTTTGAAAACCATTCGATAATCGAAAATATATATAAAGAGTTTGAAACGGTGCCGGCCCTTATAAATTTGTTGTGAGAAGCAGAGCCTGTGGATATCTTATAATTAGTGAGCTCCAAAGTAGAACCAGCTTTTACAAGTCTGTGTAGAAAATAGAGCCTGAGAAGGAAGTATATATAGTAGGAGATAGATAGGACACTTCTGGAATAATAGTATACGAATCACAATACTAATAACGCATACATCAGCGCTCAATGGAAGTTTATAAATAGTGAGGGGAGTAGTGGTGAAAACTCTTTATATAGAGTAATTTCTAGGGTTTTGAAAAAAGGAATACTTTTAGTATCTTATTTGATTGAAGGAAAGAGGATTATATATATAAAAGATTGAAGGGATATACTAGCACTTTGTTCTATAAGTATATAGAAGCATAGTATAACAGTAGAGGAACTCTCGAATAAGCGAGATGCTTTTGATAAGCTTCGCTTTAATAGGAGTACTGATGAAATAATACGGCGATGGATGAACTCTAGTAGAGATTGCCTTTTAATATATATAATACTACGAACTTTGGTAGATATTATAACAATAGATGAGCTTGAGCAGATATTATTTCTCAATTCGAATTTTGCTGAATATAAGGGATTCATTTACACTACGAACTATACATTAGGAGAATGAATTCGAATAATATTATTTTGATTAGTGGACTAGAAACACTAATATTATACTACTTGACTAAGGGCATAATACTAGTAGAGCCTGCTAGACACAGTTGGTCTTATAGAGAAGGAGAGATTCGATAAGGTAATACGAAACAACAATTATACATTGCGGGACGTAGTATATAATAGTAGTGATAATGATATTATCTATATAGTTCAAGAGGATGAATACGCGTATTGATCTATAATAGGGTATTGGGCAAATAGCAATGAGATATTGGGTAGGTTTATGGAGCAAATAGAAGTAGAGGTGTGGAGGGAAGGTTTTGGTTCTAATCGGAACTTCCGAAGGTAAACACACTGGAGATGGTTTAATGTAGTTAGAGGATTCTATAGGAGTTTAGTACTAGTGGCTCTATCATAGTGTGCCGGGAAAACGTTTGTAGGTGTAGCGAACCTACTTTGTATTACAAGATATTCTAGAAAGTAATTGTAATATAATCTATTTCTGCTAGCTTTGAATCACTCGGTATGGTCGTCAAGGGATACGATATAGACCAATAAAGAGAATCCCTTGATCAATACGATCGTCGATCAGAACAATCCAATAATACTTATTTCAAACTATATCCATAGAAATTAGGAAATAAGATCAAACTTCCGGAAGGTACAACTCGTAATATAGCTAGTGCATTCTTCCAACTTAAATTAGACCATGAGTATCTCAAATCATATCTATATCGATTCAAACTTTCGAATAATAAGTATATCTATAACACTATTAAAACAATCCCTCACCTCCTTTTTAGGTGTTTAATATACTCGAAAGAAAGAAAAGAGATCTTCGAAAACCTCCCCAATAATATACTTGTCACGGAAAATCCCGTATCAGGTGAATATCACGTGTATTACACGTGTATTGATTATATCGATCTTCCTAGTAATCATATAGCTATAAGTCAATTAAGCTCCGCCCAATTAATTAATTACGCAGTTTACAAGGAGATCACTCTTACCTGTTTAGGCGACGAAGTCGCCTATTCAAGGTATATATATAAGGCATTAATCCGTATGATCAATCCTCAAGCCAATCTTAGATCTTACTACTTATTCCTATTATTCTATACTCAAAGTGACCAAATGATATAACTATTCTTTGTGATAGTTATAAGCCCGGTCTACTCTTAATATTGCGCAATATACTTATATATTATTTTGATTAAACTTTACTCATTTTTTCTTTATACATTCAATCTTATTGATTATTCAAAATAATAAAGGATACCAGTTCAGAAAACATTACTTGATTAGTTACTTGCGGATACTGAACAAAATGGTTTCTCCAATTACAGTATCTCTATATCTTTAAGGGAATCTGGAAGGATATTAAACCTATTAAAGATTTGATTACCCCACTCACTCCCAGATCCACTCCAAAAGAAAGCAAAGATTTTATCGGAGTGATCCCAGAATATATAGATGATTGATTAACTAAGGATCCATTTGATCTTATTGAGATCTCAGAACTCATAAGACAATATAATATATTAAATATTAAGAAATACAATCACAATCTCAATATTCACAATGCTCACCTAAAAGATAATCAAGGAGATATCAAAATGAAGCCTTCTCCAATATTGTCTCCTTGTACCTTTTAAGATATCTCTACTGAATATTCTATATTATAGAGAGAATACAGAAACAAAAGAGATAAGTATAATCTTATATATAAATTGTATCAGAATATGTACCAATGAATCACTGAGATAATAGATTTGTTCCATTTTATAAAAATCACTATTAAGAATAACAATATCAAGGCACTACCACTCAAGATGATTATTCAAAAGCTATAGAATAAGCTCACATCTATAAATATTATAGCCAAATTAGTAATAACTCAAGAATATCGCAATGTTCTTCAACAAGCTATCTTAGATCAAACTAATCCTATCAAGTGGCACAATGACTAAACCAAAGCTTATACTAATGTAAAAGCATACCATATAGAAATTGAAGACGATCTTGCATTAGTCAATTTCTTACAGGCTGTAGGAATATGTATACTCTCTATCTGATCAAATACAATACTTATATAAATCGAAACTAATAATCAATTTAGACTCCTAAACTACTCCTTAAAGCAATACGGAGATATATTTGGTGGCTTAGTCTATCAAGATTTACTGACATCTAAAAGCAAAGAAATATTCTTAATAATCAATCCTCCATCTAGTAATAACTCAACTTAATCCATTAAGTAATACAACACTGGAAATAAGGAGAATAATTATAAGAAAAAGCTCGATTCCTATATATGCCCATACAAACTAGAATCTGATTGGAAAACCGGAAAAACTAGTATAAAATATCTCGCTAGAGATTGCTGAACATTACAATTTGTGTTTACAAAACGAAGTGGTTTAAGAGGATTATCAAAGCTGTCAGAAAAGGAATACAACGAAATTAAACAACAAGTTAAAAAAGAGAAATGGAATTCTATTCGCAAAATATGAGAAAAGAAAGAATGGGTATCATCGAACTTCTCAAACAATACGAATCCGTATAATCCTGGATCAAGGATATCTGCCTATATCATTCAGGATCAAGTTTCAAAGGGTATTTATAGTATTATAAAATCAATCCCTCATTTTCTCTTATATTGTACAATTCTCGATATAGGGGGTGCAATGCATCTTGTGAATGATATATCTCTTTTTGATGGACAAGAATACATATCATCTCTTTCTACAAACTATATCGAATCTAATACAACTCAATTCTCGATTATAAATAAAGGCACTTGTATAATCAAAGGTATCATCATTCAATTAAATAGCAAAAACAATAGGGATCTTATCCTAAGCAATGTTGTATATATTTCTAGGTTTTATATAAACATTATCTCAGAAACTAAGCTGAGGGATATTGGTTTATGGTTTTTAGGTATGAATTCAACACTATGGTATGAAACTTTGGAAAGCAATTCAATTATTATTTAATGTATTTGTAAAGATAATCTCTTATTTCTAGAATATAAGCTATTTTTATTTTATTCTCTTTTTTTTATGAATGTCCTATTGAATCCCTTAATCCTTATGAGTCCTATGATTAATAAAAAGATTAAAAGATTATTTCATCAATCTTATAATCCTTTAAAACCTTGAGAGGACTTAGCGGAAAGATAGTACAAAAAATTAGGACATTTAGGAAAGGAAGCTTTTGAATACTTAGTGTTTACAGTAAGGAATATAAAAATTAAGAGAATCATTAGGATTGAGTGTACTAATTGTACATATATATATACAAAGCAAATTATATTATAATCTCTAAGTAAGCAATAATCACCTCATTTATTCTATAAAATTCAATGGGATCTATTCGATTTTCCAAGAGAATACATAGGAGCATTTTAGCTTCTAATAATCAAAGAGATATATAATAGAAAGATATTCGTTTTTCTATTATATCAAAAAACCCATCTGGAAATGTTTAATATAATCTAAAGCTTTTTTGCTTGAGTGCTACACAAATACAATCTATCAGTAATATACATCAAACAAGACAATAATACCTTAATCATAGATATTATGGGAAACACCATATTCAAAAATTGAATAAAACAAAAAGGAATAGAACTAGAACTATCATTATCCAATACACATTAATCCAATAGCGGATCAGAACGAGCAGGACAAGAGATCATCACCAAACAGATAAAAATGCGTATCTCTACGAGTCTCCCTGATCGACTGTGGGTAGAAGCTGCATATACAGCAGCATACTTATACAATATCAGTCCTTGCAAAGCACATTTCTTTAAATCCCCCAACGAAGTGTTGGATATATAGTTCCAAGACTATTATTGATCATCTACACTATCAGAAACTAATCACTTAACTTGTGATCTATATCCAAATTGGAATAATATATATCAATATGAGTATAAAGCTTACCCATTAAATAAAGAGAGAGAATTAGAATTCAATAGGAAATTGTATAAGATTAACCCAAGAGCATATATTGAATATCTAATTGAGTATATACCAGGATCTTCGATCTTTCGCATATGAATTCCAAAGCTCAAGTGAATCATTGTTACTCGAAATATTATCTTCTATAAAGAAAAGATATACAAAATGGACTCTTTTGATTACTCTTTGGATATCTATATAAAACAAGAACTATAAGAATATACACAAAAACTCGATATTCAAAATCTGTTGGATATGAATAGAGTGATTATTGAAGACAAGGACAATGTGATTACTTCGACAAGTATAAAAACTGCAACGTTGAGTGCTTCTATTATGTGTATTTCAGACACATTTATATACAAGCAGGACTCGGGGGTGTATCTAAAGGGTGGAAAAGAGCTTGTGAATTGTTATTATAAATATACACAAAAGAATCTACAATCTAGAGAGGCCCTAAAAATAGACAATCTAATGCTTAATGAACGCTCTGATTATGATTAAACAGAGGAGTCTATATATTCTACTCCTATTACACTACTAATAAACACTTAAGAACTAATGAATAGTATGGAATATGAGACAACTGACTATATAATAGATGTTATTCGCGGAGAATACGATAGTGAGATAGAAACTCTATTTACTAATATATCAAATTTGTATACTGTTGAAGAGGTATCCTCATCAACTAGATTATTTCGCTTAATAAAAACCATTGATCAATTCAAAGAAGATTAATCTTCCTTGCTTCCAGATTGATTACTCAAAAGACAAAGAGTAATAAAGATCGAAATACCAAAACCAATACTCAACCCAGCGGAATACCAAATGTTCGATTTCAATTAATACACTCCTCAAATTAATCCTTTAGCTAATCACTATTATTTCACATATCGACAGCTGTGTTTACAAAAGCAAGTAGTGATACCAATAAATAATATTTTTATTAGAATAATAATTGTATACTTATCAACCAAGGAAGGTTCAAGAATAGAAGATTTTTATAAAACATTTTGGCCTAATCATTCAACTATGGATAAAGAGGAGGAAGATAATTTATTTGTTATAGTGTATAGTGTAATTGTTTTTGTTATATATACAAAACTCAATCCACCTATTATTCCAAGTAAGGATTAGTTAGAAGTATTGCTAAAGGTTTATCTTTCAGATCTATCAAAACCTCCAAAACGCTACCAATATTTTAAGGATCATTTTCTAGGTACCTGGTTTAAATATGAATATGAGATAGAAATTAATAACCTGAAAGATTGAAAAATATGGTACAAGATTAATGCAAAGGATGTATTAATTGCTTCTATTCTATTGCAATGAGTATTTACCTACAAATACAATGAGCAAGGATTCCTCACCAGATGTAGAGCATGGCTAATAGTTTAAGGAGATCTTCAAGCAAAGGATACAATCGAATCTACCTACACCACTACACTAGCCAGAAGATTATTCAGAATTGTTATAATGTTTATTGCTAAATATAATCTGGAAACCAAGTAATTCGATGTAGTGAATGCTTTTATTAATGCTTATAGGGATTCAAAAGGGGTATCAGTAGTTTGCTATCTGTTCGACAGATTCAAGGAACCAAATAAATATATTATTCTTGATTGTACATTATATGATCTCCGAGATTCCCCTGCTATATGGTTTAAAGACTTTAGTAGAATACTTAAGAATCTAGATTTAAATTAATATAAGGAGGAACTCTATCTATTCACAAACCCAGAACAGACTGTCTTAGTATTATTCTTTGTAGATGATATTCAAGTTATATATCACAAGAAAGATATAATAATAATTGATTAAATCATATTCGATATTAAGGCTGTCTATAAACTTCGAGAATTAGGTGATACAGAATGGTTTCTAGGAATCCGTATCATATGCAATCAGAAGATGGGAAAGCTATAGCTAGCTTATAATACCTATATTGAAAAGATTATAAAGAAATTTGAGTTTAATAAAGGCAATGCATGCACACCTCTACCCTTTATGGAATTTGTTAAATTCGATGATAAAGCAACCACTATCTTCGTACGAATATACTAGGAAAAGATAGAATTGGTATTGTATATAGTAATCACTGTGAGAGCGGATATAGCCTTTGTAGCATCTCAGCTCAGTCATTTTCTTACTAACCTATTTCCGGATTATATGAAGACAGTTGATCACTGTATTCAGTATCTTTGGAACACAAGATATTACGCTATTGAGTATAGCAAAGATCAAATATCATAACTTTTGTCATTCTTAGATGTATTATTTGCAGATGATTAAGAAACACGCCGATCATTATAAGACTATGTCATTTCACTATTTGGTGGCCCAATAATGTGGAAAACATCAAGACAGGATATAATGATAATATCAACTACTAAAGCCGAATTGCTAGGTGTTGAATATACATCTAAAGAAATACTAGTAATACTCAGATTCTTTAAAGAGATCAATCTTGTTGTTAAATTATTAGTTACTATATTTTGTAATAATCAATAAACCATTCGATTAATGATAGGAGAGAACGAAAGGATTACTACAAAGCTAAGATATATTGATATCCAAAATATGTAACTAAGATAGAAATATATAAAAGAGAGCTTCCACCTTATATATCTTTCAACAGCTGAAATAACAATAGACAGATTAATAAAGAACTTATCACAACAAAAGTTTAATTACTTCATATCACTATTAAACCTTCAAGATATGAGTATATAAATCAATGAGATCAAATGATATATTTTCCTTTAAGAGTATATTTCTTCGTAGCAAACTTAATCTCTAGTTGTAATAATTCAAATTATCTCTTCTTTTTCTCAAGCTTATTACTAAAATCATTAATAATATCTTTCCTAGCGATAGTATGATATTCATCATTATTGTTATTAAGATCACTATTGTTATCCATTTTAAAAACCACCTTTTTCTCTTTACTCCTAGAAATATCTGAACCTTTAGATATCTAAGCAGCTTGCGATCTAGTTTTAGAGCTAGGACTTGCAGCAGGGATCTTTCGATCAACCTTCATATACTTGGTAGGGGGCGATTGAGGGGGAGAAGAAATGGATCTCTATCTCTTAGTTAGAGAGGAAGGTATAATTGATTGTGTAGATTGTATAGGGCAAGGAGAGACATTCTGTATTAGTGATAAAAGCGAATCAAGATCAATGAACTTACTATCTTTTTTTTCTATTACCAATATGATAGATATAACAACTTGAGCGGACTTCCTGTTAGGAATCATTTTCTAAAAATACTATATTACTTTAAGATAATAAGTAAGCAATATTTTTATAAAAACACTTACTCTTCCAGAAATCTCTACAAAATTAGGGTCCCAAAGCTTTACCAAACGGATTACTAAAGATTTCAAAAAGATAGGAAAAGGTGTATATTGATATAAATAACACTTCCAACATCGAGAAGAAAACCCCTTTTTCCTCTTGAAGCACTTGCCTTAATCCTTGTATCGATCAGACAGAAGAGATTGAATACACTCAGCACAAAACACAGCATTTTGAGGGCCTTTATCCCGTGTATCCCAAGCAACAATCCTCTTTCTACTTTTTCTATTCGAAACCTTTTTGAGCTCGTTTTTCAACTGAAGATCAGGTTTAGATATAGAAAACTCAAAGGAAAAGGACAACAAGAAAGACGATTAGAAGCTCTTCTTAGAAGGGATAAAATCATTCAGTCTATTAATAGGAGAAGAACAAGCGGAAACAAAGGGATTATTACAATTCACAATAATAATCACAGTACAATCATCTCAGTTATTGAATTTATAAGATATCCTGTTATTATTATGCATTTTCCTCAAGCTATCCTCAGACTCCTAAAAAACCCCAAAACTGGATACTTTACGCAAAGACCTTTTTCGTATAGATCGAGGTGATTCAACCTCAGGAGAAGAGAGAACTCGATTTACATCATAAGGCACGCTAGACAGACTAGCAAATGTCTCAGCCTTAGTAGAAGATCTGATGAGAGTATACAGGAGACTATAAAAAGAATCAAATTCACGAAATGACTTTATATAATTATCTAGAGCTGTCAGTCAAAGCTAATAAAAGATTATACAATGAAAGAAACTTACAGAGTAATGAAAAAGTGATTCACTCAAAAGTTGATTTTCCAATTGGAAAAGATATAATGAAAAAATTGCTTGAAGCTATTCAAAATCAGAATTGACTGAGTGGGACTGACTTTATTCTTATTATTTAAGTCAACCAATGATTAGAGTAAAACTTTTCTATAACTCTGGTGAATCAATTAGCATTATTTCCATCACAATTCTATTGTACACATAGTAACTCTCGAATCAATATCTATTATTCATATGTTTACTATACTTTAATCTCTCGAAATCAATTCTATATATATGATTTCAAGACATTAGATTATCTATTTGAGAATCTATAAACAAACATACACCTACTCGTATTTACTTAGTTCATTTAGTAAACTTTCTTTATCATTTTATATTATTTATACTCCTTTGTTGACAAATAACCCTGTTAGGCAGGGGAAATTAATTGCTCAATCAATTCGCTTATTTATTATATAAATTAAAACACTAGTTGCAGTGTTTATTGCTATCTAAAAAAGATTTTCATTTATTTATCTTTCTATTAACAAATCATTCACATACATTTAATCTAGGGGGTGTGTCACGGAAAATCCTGTATCAAGTGAATATCATATATATTATACATATATTGATTATATCGATCTTTCTAATAACCATATAGCTATGAGTCAATTGAGCTCCGCCCAATTAATCAATTACGCAGCTTACAGGGAGATCACTCTTATTTGTTTAGGCGATGAAATCGCCTATTCAAGGTATATATACGAGGCATTGATCTATATGATCAATCCTCAAGCCAATCTTAGATCTTACTACTTATTCCTATTATTCTATACTCAAAGTGACCAAGTGACGTAGCTATCCTTCGTGATAATACTAAATTGTCAATTCCTATTATATATAACAATAGGGATTGAGCTAGCAATCAACTTTATTAATATAATCAAGATCGCAACTCGGACCTGGCATCTAACCAAAGCCGATATCCAAAACGAAATAATAGAAGAGAAGGAAATGATTAGAGAGGGAAAAAGAGTAGTTTTCAAAGTGAAGAAAGAAGAAAAGAGAGAAAGGAGAATGAAAAGAGAAAGGAAAGAGGAGAGAGAAGAGTAAAAGGAATATACTTCCTTTCAAAAGACCTACTATATGGATCACATATAATAGTGGGTATTAGACCCCAACCTTTATTTTCACTTCCCCTAACGCACTATTCCAATCATCGTACTTTAAAATTTATCTACTAGACCCTCTGGTCTAGCCGTCCTATATAGTCATGGACTGAAGGTGGACGTTAATTAAATCAAT
>PQXI01000455.1:0-17193 GCA_004786145.1 Botrytis paeoniae | reverse complement strand
GTACTTTAAAAGTTATTCGCTAGTGCCCTTATAGCCTAGCCGTCTTATATAGTCATAGACTGAAGAGGGACGTTAAATTCAATCAATCAATCAATCAACCTCCGTCGTAAGTCCGCGAATATATACACATCTTTTCGCGAATCGAAACTTGACGTTGTTTATTATAAGAACCAATAGTATTGTTGGAAATTGATTCATTCCTACCGAATATTGCGGCGTGAACCCAACCCCTTGTTTGGACTTCGATATTCATTTGCATCAAACACGCAGGGGGTTTCTCTCTGATTTGGAACACATCTTGAGCCTCCAGTTAGACGGTCGTTTTTCCATTCAGAAATACAATGATTCAAACTTTACCATTCCCCGTGGTCTGAAGTAGCTATCTAAAAAAAACCAGATCTAAGTCTCAAGAATGGAATTCTTGAAGGTCTGCTTCCTACTATCAAACCTAACGAATTCCAACCCTGCGCGCCAGTACCACCTGACTAGTCATTTTTCTAGCCTGCCTTTCAAGTTTTCTATTCATGAACTTAAGAACTTCAAGACCCCAATTGACCTTAGTCCAGTAACTTGAGTTTTCTTTGAAAATGTACATGGACATTGAAAAGACTCTAAAATCGTATATATTTGCGCTAATTTCAGCATGATTTTAAGAGATCTGTCCTCGCCATCGTACCAAATCACCAATCTACCATTCGAGCGTATCTCTTCCTTCACCTACAATTCATGGGCTCGAAGTATCGAGGAATTGAGATAGGGTCATCCGTAAACTAGCTAAAATCGACAAATATAGCAGCACTTCGGAGAAAATATGTGTATTAATGCTCTAAAGGGTATCATTGAAAGGGTGGCTCGTCTCTCGTCTTTCACAAGTATGGAGATGACTAGGAGAATCAGAAGCAAGGTCACCGCAATTTGGGACAGCTACAATAGTTAGTACCGGGGAAATGGACGGCGATTGAGACTATCAATGTCGTTGGCCTAGCCAGCATGAGAAATGCTTGATTTCAATGTCTCGGCTATCGATTGGTCGAAGATGATGGAGGGCAATTCTAACATGCACAACAACGATGACTTCGATTCCTACCAGCATGATGAATGAGTGAAGAATGAGTAAATCGAATTTCAAATCTGCTGTGCGGCTCAAAATTGATTCATGATCCAGTGATAATGTACAGTTCCAAACTGCCGTATGGTTCAAGAACGACTTGTAATTCGAATTTGCCGTACGACTCAAGAACATTCATGATTCGAAGATGATTTATAATCGAAATATACTGTACAACTCAGAATGAATCACGATTTAGAGATTATTTGTAATTCAAGACGTACTTCTTTATATCAATAAAAGCCGTACATACATACACCATCGTGAATATACCGTGTGATGTTTTGTTACTTAATTTTAAGAGTACGGTGTTTAAATTTCAACTCTTACTGTTTCGTCTGATATATGTGTATATATGATTATATAATCTTGATATCAATGGGAGCCGTACACAGTCACATATACACCGTATAATGTTCTGTTCGTTGATTTGGAAAGGTACGGTATTCGAAATTCATCTCTTACCTTCTCGTCCGATGTGTACACCTCTCTACCCATACATAGTTATTCACTCAACAGCGGCATGAATGGGTGAGCGCGTGAATGAGCGAATCTTAATAACTTGGATAATTGAAATACGGTCAGTACAGCAATGTTCACTACGGTGTGACGCTAAGGGAATTGCAATACATTCATCTCGTCGTCAAATTCCTTAAATATCTAGCTTTCGCCTAACAACTCTCCTTTTTTTTCTTTTTCTCTTGTAAACAACTTCCAAATAACACCTTCTACATAAACATCGAGATCCCCCACACAACGAGATCTTCCACACAACGAGATCTTCCACACAACGAGATCTTCCACACAACAAGACCTTCCACAAAACATCTTCTCTTCATCAGCCATCAACACTCAAGAGCTGCTTGATCTCTGCCAGATTACTGATATTTGTTTGCATTCAAATGTCTTCCATAAGAACTCTTTTGCGCAACGTCGCATCCAAATTCAAATCCAAAGTCGCAAAGTCGACGCAAAAAAAACCTCCACCTTCGGTTTCCGATGAAGCATCATCACTCAATGTCACCGTCGTCAATAATTCATCGAATCTTGATCATTGCTTCTATTCAGCTTCACAGTCAGCCGCAGCTATAGTTGACTCCGACTCTTTCGATGGCTGCGACAATAAAACCGCACTTGACGACACATCGAAAAGCCCCTCAATGTCGCTTCCAACATCGATTATTCCAGAACCTTCCGAAGACACTTTAGAAGGTTTACGAAAATGCGCAGAGTTTATCAATTCTGTGCCCTCTGACTTGTCACCTGCTCCGGATTCGATAAAATCTTCCAGCTCCGAGGTCCTTCGGGGTTCAGGTTCTACCTGCGACTGGGACTATCAAGAGCCGTTTGTGACATACAAGCATAAAATCATTCAGTTATGTCATGATCTTGGTCTCGATAAGCCCTCGAAAATTGAGCGTATGAGAGGAGGTAGTTTCAATAGAGTCGTCTGTCTTTCACTTCCTTCCAAAGACAATCAGGACTATGTTCTTCGCATTCCTCGAAATCTTGATACCAATGAAAGCACGAGAGATCAGGTTGCAATCCTACATTATCTCGCCCCATTGATGCCAGTTCCTGCTGTTGTGGCCTTTGATTCTACCTCAGACAATGTCATCGGTCGTCCATATATCCTCCAAGAAAAGCTCAAGGGAGTAAATGCTGGATCAGTTTATTATGCCTTGCCTTCTGATGAGAAAATGCAATTCGTCAAATTGCTTGCTGATATCATTAAGAAGTTGAACACTTTAAAGATCGATCGACCAGGACAACTTGTTGCAGGTCCTTCCATTCCTTCTATCTCTCATGAGCCGCTCACCATCCCAACCGACATTGAAGTCACGGGCTACCGCTTCAGCCAGCATGATGCATTAGAAGTCATGTCCAGCCAAGACAAGCAACCACTCTCATCACTTTTGGTCTCTATCTTTGAAGAACGCAAAACAGCCGACGAGGACTTCATGGATCTCCAGTGGAACTCACTCCAGAAGATCACAAAGGAAATGAGAACTGCCGGGTTGTTCTCAAACACCGACACCGATTGTGTTGTATGGCATTGGGATCTTGCATTTCGAAACATCATGGTTGAAAAGCAATCAAATGGACAATGGGCTATAACTGGTGTTCTGGATTGGGATGGGCTCTTGTCTGCACCATCCGTTATGACTAGAGCTCCACCTGTCTGGCTATGGATAGAAGAAAACGACCGCTCAAGCAAATGGCATGAGGGTCTAGGCAACAATGACATTCAGCCAGCTCGGGAACTCACTATGGAAGAACTTGTCCTTAAAGCTTCTTTTGAGCAGGTTTTGCAACGGGCAGACCAGAATTATATGGCAGATGCTTATGGCCGAGGTGTATGGATTCGACGACTTGTCAAGTTTGCTCTTGAGGGATTTGGCCAAAGCAGTCATTATATTATGCTGAAAGTTTTAGTCCGTGAATGGGAAGCCTACTATAAGTCCTTAGAGCTTGATACGGACATGGCAGATGATAGTAATGAGGACGGATCGGATGGTTCAGATGATGAGGACGGATTAGATGGGCCAGATGATGATGAGAAACTTGAATCTACCAGTGTCACACGTCGCTCAAATCATTTCAATCAATCAAGTGCTTCGTCAACCTACGAATTTGCACAGGAATCGTTTGAAACATACAAGTTTAAAGTTACCCAGCTTTGTCGAAACATCGGACTCGGTTCTCCATCAAATGTAGAGCGGATAGATGGTGGAAGCTATAATCGAGTCATCGGACTCACATTTCCGGGACAGTCTGAAAATCGAAGTTTCGTTCTCCGTATTCCACGCTCTCCATGCGAAGATTATGAATTGCACAAAATACGCGACCAGGCTGCCACACTCTTGTTTCTAAAACGATTCAATTTTCTCTGTGTGCCAACCATCGCTGCTATCGATACTACCGCGGACAATGTTATTGCATCTCAGTTCGTTCTGCAAGAAAGAATTACCGGACAACCTCTCTCGGATGTTTTCCCCACTCTTCCGCTCGCTGAAAAGCTCGAACTCACGACTCTCGTGACCCGACTCTTCATTAAAATGGAGGACATCACCTTTGAAGAGCCCGGTGTACTTGCTGGTGCGCAGCCCTTGCCATGGGTTTCCACATCTATCCATCAGTCGAATTCCCCGCCAATAATGTCAGGCTTTCGTCTCAACCCTAAGCACGTCGCCTCACCCCTCGGAAAGCAGGGTCTTGCATCTTTGCTTTTCAACATGCTTAACTACAGAAAGAAAGATGACGCCACTAGTTCTTATGTGTGTGAGCTATGGGATCAGCTTTTAGGTGTTTTAAAGCAGATGGAGCAGGTTGGCTTCTTCAAGGATTCCGACTCGACGAACATCTTGTGGAATTGGGATCTCTGCTCTCGACATATCTTCGTTGAAAAGGATGGTTCTCTAACGCCTACTGTCCCTTGCTCAAGCTCGACATTGGAAATCACACAGCCACTCGACCTTGATCATGTTGGTGACAATAGTACTGAAAGTGAAGCCAATCTCAAAGATGAAGCTTCTCAAACTCCTGATGGCCAAAATCAAGTTACAAGTGGTCGGTGGAAGGTTACTGGAACCATTGACTGGGATGATGTCATGTCAGTTCCACGTGTTATTACTAGAGTCCCGAGAACCTGGCTCTGGTTTGATGATAATGAACGTACTACATTTTGGGATGGAGACCGTGAAACTCCTCCTCAACGAGCACTCACCGAAGATGAACTTGCAATCAAGAATTATTCTGATCAGATCATGCAACAAGCTGATCCCAACTACATGAACGATACCTATTTTAGAGGTGTTTGGATTCGTCGATTGTTTCAGTTTACGCAAACTGGGTTTTGTTATACCGCCGATTTTGAGAAATGTTATAAATTTGTGGAGGACTGGAAAAATTACTTCGATGGTCATGTCTCAATGACACCCGATAAAAATGTAGCAGATGAAGCTGATTGCAAATCGGAGAAAGGGCCTGAGTAATGATCAAGTCAATCTCAGCTAGCGACTAGGATGGCATGGTATATGGAATGTATGCAGGTAGACGATGATACTCTCAAGGCAAATAAGGTGTCTCTGGAGACTGGAATGATGGCATGATGTGTGGAATATATGTAGATAGATGACGATACCCGCAAGGAAAGATTAGTGCCTCTCTTATAGATTAGAAATTTACTGGAATGTGTCCCACCAATCATTCTACAAATCGTGAAATAAATGCGAACTAGACAAAAAGGTCTGCAAAGCGTTTGTTCAGTCGACGAATCTTTATATATCACATCACATGATAACCCATGATCTATCGTTTAGTGAAGCCCTCTTTTTCGGCCATCCTGACATACAAAATAAAAAGTCGAAAATTATACTCTGATACCTAACCAAGTAACTAAACTAACCACAAAACTACCAAGCTTTCCACAAGCGAAAAAGTAAATGATTGATTGATTGATTGATTGATTGATTGATTGGATTTACGTCCACCTTCAGTCTAGGACTATATAGGACGACTAGGCCTTAGGGGCACTAGTGAATAACTTTTTATTTTACAGTAATAAGGATAAAAAATTTGGGGAAGTGCAAACAAATATTGGGGACCTAAGCCTACTTACTATACGCATAGCATATACTAAGAAAATAAGGAAATCTACTCTGTGGAGTATTCTTCCTCGTTATAGTCTCTTTCTCTCTCTTCTTCTAATTCTCCGAAAAAGTAAATAGATCAATTGAAACATAGGTAGTTTCTATAATCTAATCACTTTCTTCAAACACATATCAGGCATCATTCCGAGTAATGCGTGGAAGGAAAAACGCGTATATTTCTCCCACTGTTGTATCAATCCTTCTTTTATAAAGAGGTAGGTTTGACTTGCATTGAAGTTATTTCGCTGTAATTCATCAATTCAAAGACTCGTCCACGTAGCTCAAGAAACTACAACATAATAATAATCTGACATCTAACTCAAGTAAATTAGGCAAGGTTTGTATTTATATATTGTAGGGGCTATAATTGTGTGTTAGTCAAGATCGAACGTCGGGATATAGATGACGTTCTTCGATTTTCAGGTTCTATAAGTACAACTCAAAAATCACATCTATGAATATTCATAATCGTCTCAAATCATTACCACAACATCCCGTTAGAGAAAATTTCCTGTCAAAGGATAAAATGGAAGCATATGTATCTCAGAAGGCGATAGTTTAAATTTATTTATTTTACATTTAATGGTAGTGTCTGTGATTGCTAAGGAGCTCTTCTGTATAAACCGAGCTAACTCACGGTTTCCTTTCTGCTGTATTTCAAGAAAAAGATACTTAGTTATTGATACAAAATGAATTTGAAAATGTGAAAGAATTTTAATTTGAGTGATGAAAGTGTTCGGAAAGCAGACAGTATGAATCATAAATTGCGCGATTGCCTAAGCATCGAAACGATTCTGCCTACATAAATTAAGGTGCTTAATATGTACGTAATATTCTTTACATCTCCACAACGCTTAGTATATTGTCAATTATGAAGGAAGTTCTTCGTGATCTCTCCCGTCTCTAGAATTCACTTGAAGGCCTGGAACTGCCCTTGGAGCCAATCTCATAGTTTCTTACCTACAGTACTATCCTCGCCTGATTACATTGTGATCATGATGAAAAATGTCTCGCAGAACTTATTGGGTAGCCTATCGCTCACTACCTAATCAAGGCCGGTATATCTTTCTTGAATGATAATAACAATACGTTTACCACATCAATAATTTCAATGATTAGTCTGCTCAATCTTTCATATTTAACGTCAACATAATGTGTGTAGATCTTCTTTCTGAATTTATGCTCATGTAAATGATGTTCCCTGGATTATCTTAATGATTCTCAGTATTTGCAGCCATTCAAATAACTATTCCACAAAGTTCTGTCCTCGAGATTCCGAGAATATCGTTATTGATTTATCATCTCTTATTGGAAAAGTTTCGGTGGGAAGCATAGGCTAGGAAATGAGGGCATTCAGAGATTTATTGAATTACGCTGTACTAGCTAGCTACAAGGGCAAGAGCTCTGATATGTCCGGGTGTCATAGCTCTTACTAATTGGGGCTAGCCCCCCCTCCCTCCACAAGAACCACATCTTCTAACCGAAAGACTTGATAACTGAAGCTACTTCAATGTTTGAAAGATCCTGAATATCCAGACTAATGGGCATCCTGATGTTGATACTTGACAGTAAATCTAGATCCTCTCCTTGTCAATAATGATTCCCAAAAGATTCTTAGTATCAGATCAATATATACCCGCCGCCTGGGATATTGAAAGTTCACTAATCGCATACAGAATTCTATCTCTATAACGTCACAAGTCAGTGATTGTCTATCAAATAGGAAATCTGAGAGGGAACCAAAAGCTCACATTGCGCAATGACTAGATGACACTGGATAGAAAGAAATACTGGTATATATCTCGGGGGGTCCCAACAGCATAGGATTAGAGAACTAATTGACATACCTTGAGTTTCTTATGGACGCTCTTTGGCTTAAGTTTCTTGTCCTTATCTTTGCCGTTCTTATTACTTCCAGCGTTCTCTTTATCTTTTGCTTCCTTTTCAGCAGTTTCCTTCGATAGCAACTCCTCTTTTTCGGCGGTGGCAGCACAACGTTCACAGCGCTGATTGCCTAGAAGATATGGTAATCTGCAGCCGTCTTCCTTACAGTAGGTCATGTGAGCCGAGCAATAAGGCCTTGAGTTTGGGCCAGGAGTATAGGCTCGGCGACAATTACCTTTTGACTTCTTAGGGCAATGATGGATTGTGGAATCTTTGGTAACCATGATGACAAACGTAGATTATAGTCCCAAGAGTGTGTGTGTTGTTTTTTTAAATAACCTAGAAAATCTAACGAGGAACAGGAAGTAGAGTGGCTCTATGAGTAGAAGTAGGTCTATTGTCTTGATTTTCGTAGAGAACTGGGTAAATATCTCGAGTCCTGTAGAGAAATCCTGGAGAACTATTGTCAAAGTAACTTGTGAAGGTGGGTGAATGTGACAGTCTTAGAACTAACAGATTTGGCAGAATTCAGGAAGGTCTAGCTAGAGCTTATAAGTTGCGTGAACGCTCCATTTGCCCCTCTAGCTACGTCGTTACGGTTGATTCCTCTGTGAATAGAACCGTTCCAACCATGTTAAATTGCAATGATCAAGTGAATTACCTTGCCATATGTATGAATGTCGATTTGGTGACAGACTTTGATTAGCACTACTTAGCGCACTATCATTGCTAACAGATGACGCGTTTTATTCTTCAATACGGTATTGTGAGCCCCTCATTTCAATTTTCAAAAATCTAGTCATTGGCGCTCATACGACCATACATTTCTCAATCGCGCCATTCTTGTTCATGATTTGGTACGGTAGATGAAATACCTCATGGCTGCTCTTTTTGGAGTTGTTCAATCTTCCTCAATGATCATGGCTTTATTATGATTTGCCGTAACTTACTTTCTGCGTTTGTTCCTTGCTTATACGGCATGAGGCGTTAATATCATCTGAACTCTCCCCTAATTCAATTCTCGCTTAACCAATCACATCACAACCGCAATATTAATACAACAATTTAAGATTACTACTGCTACTAATATCTAGGCCTGTGATTGTAATTTCTACCAACGGTACGGTGATTCAATGTGATGCCTTTGGTGGCTGTATATCTTGTCGCTAGAGACTTTTTCTCCTTCTTCCCTCCATTATAAACTCGAAGTCGTCAACCGCCTATTAAACTTCTCCCTTAGAGAAAGTCGCCTTCTTCCATCAACTTAACATCCATATTCAAGATATCACCCACAAACACACGATCAACACACAATCATACACCAAATCTTCCACTTTCCAAAACCACCCAAAATTCATCATGCCTGCTGGACGTTCTGCCAAGACTCACCACTGCCCTGGTATGAAGACGATGTCGGGTAACTGTCGTATGGAGGGCAAGGCACCAAAATACGGGACTCAAGTACTGCCTCACTCACCAATACTATTGCCCCGTTTGCGCTGCTAGTCCACTCAAGAAAGGCTACGTAATGCTTTGCGCTTCCGACTCCTGTACTAAAGCATGTGGATATAAACACCCAGATCACAAGGTCAATGTGAAAGCTCGTCAGGATGCCGAGAAGAAGGCAAAGGAGGCTGCCGCAAAGGCAAAGATCGAGGATGGTAGGGCCAAGGTTGCTGCTCAGAAGGCAACTGCGGCTGTCCGAAGCAATGGCAGATAGGGGGCATAGTCTGGTAAAGTGGCTGCGATAATCTTGCCTCTCTTTATGAAGACCATCATAGTTGGGAATCTGAGCATTTATTATTCATTCATATTGAATATAAGCCACTCGGTAAGTCGGCAAGTCGTTATTTCGCAATCTAGACAAACAGTCAAAGGGCATTGTTCAACTGCATTCAGGACAATATGTTTGTGGCAACCCACTCGGATCGACCGCCAACACTCCACCAATTCTTCTTTTGTCTTTACTAGGGTATGCAAGGATACGATTTTTGGGAATGGCATTGAACTGTGGACCAACATACTTGTGTGCTCCGAGAAGTCTCTTTGCATGGATATGGATATGGATATGGAAACCCATGTGTTTATGAGCCCATGGCTTACGAGTATATGATTTATTACCGAATTTTTGGGTATAAGCATGTGTTGGGTATGAAGATAGGACAAGTCTTTACATTCTGGAATTATGGGCATCATGATGGGGGAACAACGGGTATATCTCTGGGATCCTGGGTTGACTGGGGAAGTTAGTCCGGCTAATTCATCCGCTATTCTTACATTTTGATGTTGATGCTTCCTTGGTTGACTACGATATGATTTGAAATCTTGTGTGGCTTCTGTAGAGACTAAATGAATGAAACAAAAAGAATAAGTCTTTTAGGTCTTCCAATCATTCCAGGTGTTTCCGAGAAATGTTTCGATTATGGACAATCGAAGAGGGATGATCAAACTCAAAAGGATTTCTATGTTATAATCCAGTATCTAAGTAAAGAGAAGATTCTGATTCGAGTCTTTTGATTGGACCCACCAAAAAATTAGTGCTCAAGAAAAAGAATCACGGCACTAGCCAGCTACAGACTTGATGTAATCTTCGGTGAAAGGAAGAAGTCCTAGTTTTGATCCACCTTTGATAGTTCAAGATGCATTTCACTCATCAATCAGTCGAACTTCGAACTTCGAACTTTTCAATATTTATCTCCCTTTTTCATTGAATAACAACATCTCCATCCACTTGCATGACTCCCCACTAGCTGACTGGTTAGATGTTTCGAGATTCACCCAGGCAACGATGATTATCGATAAACGAGCTAGCAGGAGGAACACCCAGCATCTAATTGGACGATACGACCTGCTAATTCATGGTATTCTTAAATAATGATTCAATAACAGAATAAAAAAACAATCAGCAAGAAAAAACTAATTACAGACAAACCGACGACGGGATAGTATCGAGATCCTTCATGAAGGTCAAGATTTCTACAGACTCACGACTAATGTCTCTGGGAACGACGCTTGGAAACTAATCGATCAAAACACCCTCTAATAAAAGCTAACCATCAACAGTAGGAATACATTCAAATCATTAGTTAATCAAACAAAAACGACGTTGTCTACTTGCAACCAATCAACTTATAAGCGAGACTTGAGCTTCCAAAAACATTACGCAATAACTGCTCATTACAAGAGCCCACAGTAAAGTTTTTAGTATCATCCTAATCTAGTCATCCAGTTTAAAATTAAAATGAACGCTGCCTCTCATTAAGCAATATTTACAGGCACATTATATACAACTACTTTATACACACTTAACACCCTTCCCAATACCCGTGCCAAGCCTTTCAGTATACAAAAAGAACAAAGTATCTACCCCGCATTCAACATTAACATCTGCCGAGTCCTCAGTTCAAAGCTCCGTAATCGTGTGTCCCACTCCACAAATAGCTTCCAGCTGAGGATTACTAAAATCAAATCTCGACCAATTTCTATCCATAAGAGCCATTCCCGCTGCAGGATTTCCCCCACTTGCGCCCGCTTTTTCCAATATAATGAATCTTAAACCTACTTCTGTGACTGTTACTGCTATACTAATGATGATTAGGATAATGACAATCCATGTGATTGTGCTCATTTTTGTATCTGCGATACTGTCACTTAAAACTTCTGCTAAGTCCAAGAAAACCCGACAGCGCTCATTGAGTGTCGTGATGCGGGGACCAATTTCGAGATACTCTCGAATTGCTTCGTAAAGTGGATGTAAAGTGGGTTCGGAATCCCAAAAGAAACTGGGTACGTCAAGGATATTTGATGCTTGAGAATGTTAGCAAGAACTTAAGCGAGGAACAGATGCGAGGAACAGATGGAACAACTTACAAAGATTGACATCTACCCTACTTTTGAAGAGACGACCAAGAATCTTGAGAATTTCCGTACGAGACATACCAAGTTGACCCGTTAAGGCCAAGTGCTTAGGGATATGTTCTGCGCTTAGCATAGTCTGCGACATTCGCTCCTCAAAGAAACTCAATTTCGTACTTTGAGCAATAGCATGACTCATTGCTAGCTTGATCATATGATCACCACTCCTCAAGGTTATCATATCATTAAAAATTCGTGGTCTATCGACGAAGGAATTGTACTCGAAATGAAGCTCCTCTGTTTCGAGATCTTCTTCCTCTTGAGGTCGGACAACAAGTGATACATCTGTGTTGTGTGCAGCAAATGTCAAGTCTGCAAGAATATCCTTTTCCTGATGCTCGGTGAAATTCCAAAACACCACCACTCCATACGAGAATACAAACATTTCTGCAAAAGTTTTCGCATCCGGCGCGACTCGATTTGGACTGTCGGCTCTTTTGCCTTGTTCAAAGATATGAGTTTCCTCTCTACCTCTTCGGGCTCCTTCTTCCCTTATGATTCTTTCTTCGTCGGTTTCATTTCGTGGACTATCTTCCCCTCCCCTTACACCGTATGTATCCGTATCCTCGAAATACCCTTCATGATAATCTCGATTCTCACTCCTCTCTATCTCTTCATCTAGTACCGCTTTTCCACCTGGACTTTTCAGAACCGGACTACTTCGAACTCTGAATCCTTCGGTGCCTGGTAATAAAGGTAAATGGTAAACTGTATAGAGACAATCATCGTATAGCTTTGTCTTGGCTCCGTGTCGTTCCTTGACGAATGCAGCCGTGGCCTTTGTTTTATATGCTTGTGCCGTGCAATACGCAGTAACTCTAGCCAACTCGTTTGCTCTCCTCGCTTTGGGTAAACGTTCCGCATAGCTCTTTCCTCTGATACCGCCCCTCTTCTTTAATATATCTCTTTCAGCATCTGTCGGAGGTCCTCCACCACCATCAAGTCGCTGTTGGTTTCCGGCCCCAAGAATCTCTTCCGTTTCTGAATCATCCTTTTCATCCACCGTATCTGGAATCAAAACCAATTTCTCGCTAATTTTTGTACTCCGACCTGGAACATTCTGTTGTGCAATCCGAGCAGATATGGGACCACTTGTGCGACGTTGGTCTAGAGCCTGAGGTCTTCGTCCGGCTGGTGGTCCTCGGGCTTGACCTGATGGTATTTGAGAGGCATATTGTAAAACGTTATCTACTGATATGAATCTTGTTGGTCTAGGCGCATTCGAGCCGTTGGCATTTGGTCGTTGAGGATTATTTCGTGCTGTGGAAGGGCGTTGTCGTTCTCGAGAATCAGTAACCTGAGACAAAATTAGCAAAAATGTAATTATCAACTGGAATTTAGTGTTGGTTTGGCTCATACCAAGACTGATGGTCCGCGTTTTCCAGCCGGACTTGTCATTTTGCTCGGAATTGTGGATCAATTGAGATTTCGACAGGAGTGAAGTTATATTCAAACTTATAATCATATCAATAAAAATCGCATGTATGGATGTTTATAAGTCCTGTCCTGTAGTAGTAGATGGAGCTTGTCGCATTTTGGTTTGTGCTTGGAGCGCCTGGGTGCATAAAATAGTGCAAGGATACAGGCTAAAAACGTCATAAGTCAAAACGGCGACGTACACCGCCTTTATTCTGCCATCTGCCAAAATTCCTACAAGATTCCCTTCAAGCCTCCTGAACTGCACTGCACACACAATGTCGGTCATAAAGAAGTAATAAGGGATTCCGACCAACCCAAAGTCGCACAGCATATTTCAGCTCCTATAGTTCCATATTTCTTCTCTATCATGGCTATTGAACTGTTGATATTCAACCAAATTTGAACACTGGATCCGAATTGGATGTTCTATATCAATAGAAGAGTGCCTCTCAGTCATGGAACAATCCTAATTATTATACCGTTGTGTACTCCACCTCATTTATGTCTTATTAGTAGATAAACAAAATGTAACCATAGTTACCAGACTATCATTCCGCTGCGTCCTCAATACATCGTACTTCCCTTGAATCGTGGATTGGATCTCTAATCTCGACGTCTAAACCAAACAGCAATCTAGTCCCGAGATTTCAGGATATCTTATCTTATCGGCAAACATAAATCATCGATTAAGTGGGGGGAGATATCGCTAAGCACATGTGCTTCCTTCTCAAAAGTATTATCTTTTTCAAACAGTCTGAATCCAGCATATATATCTCTCAATAGGTATCAATAGTCTTTGAAGCACTTGGACTTAGAACAACTATCTCTTCAAAGAATCAGCTTCCATATGCTTGTTAAGTTCTTCATCGCAAATGTACCTAACAGAATTAGTTCAACCGGTAGCCAGCTCGAACCTTAACTACTAGTCGCCTGCAAGTCTGTCGAATAGCCAATTTACAAATATCACACCAATTTCTACCCGACAAATCTAAGTATGCCTGCGGATTTAACTCTCTGCAACAGCTACCATAGTTTAGTAGGCCTTTGGGTATAAACCCCAATCTTAGTCACATGGAGGTGAATACATTAGCCTTGGGGTCTGAATACACATAGGCACAGGTATTCAGAGGTACATCACAATTATTTGGGAGTCAGCATTAAACGTATTTCTACTTGTCACCGGCGAGATTGAGCAAGTAACAAGTATCTCTGGCAAATTGTCTCTCTATTCCCGATACAATACTCAAGAATCTCAGGACAAAATCTCCAACCCCCACCTACTGATATAGGCCAAATCGCAACGGATACCTCTCTAGTTTGTTGTCTTAGTTGGCTTATATACTCACCAACAGGACTCGGTAGTGTCTGGGTCCTGGGGCTAAATATGCGACATATCTTCACATCACAGCCGTGTCCATGATAACTTCAAATTCCCCCTTTTGTACTCCATCCAATCTTAACCTTACCACTTCTAAGATATTTCCGTATTCGTATCAGTGGAACCCAACATTAGCGATGTAGCACAGCAGATGCAAAACGATACAAGATAGCTGGCAAATGCTTGAATCCTCGCACAAGAACGCCTTCCCACGAAAATCAATCTGCATAACCTTACCTAGTAATTAAAGCTTTTACTCAATCAGTCAGGGCTTTTTACGTAGATTTTAGATTTTTCAGATGACGGCCCAACGTGAACGCCCTGATGCTTAGTATTCAGCGGCGTGAGCGGGGGTATCGGAGAGAGTGTATGAAGTAGGTGTCGGTACTCGGGCTCTATTTCTCGCCTGACCCCTGGTTCTAGCTGTAAGAAATCGGATGAAAATAGACGACATAAATCCTCTCGTGGAGAAAGGGGGACAAACCAATCAAGATCGAATAGTCTAGTAGTGAAGTATAAAAATACATACGAAAATCGGTATTCGTTAAGAGCGAGATTCCGTTTTCTTTGTTGTATTCACTGTTGGTTGGAAATGACAATATAACCAACTACTATGTGGTGAGGGGGGGGGGGCTGAACTGGAGTTGAAGACAGTACCTTAGGTAGGGGAACTCGAACGGAGGTGAATATGGAAATAGCAATTAGATTTATAATTGCGGACTGATGCATCTTTGGTCTCGAATTTCGTTTCCTGGTTGGATGATTGACACGGTACGAAAGATGGCTACAAAAATATCGAATGTCGTGTATCGAGGTGCAAGGCAACCAAATATGACTACTAGGTAAATCCAATATCCTATCCAGGAGCTGGTTATCTTATAAGATGTGGTAGTTCCGCTTCATGCCATTCTTTCTATCTTGTACTACATTAGATTAAAGAGTCTGCAAGTTTTATTTCATCTCTGCTTTTTTATTATCATCTTGTTTGTCAGTGGAGTGAAGGTGAGGTTGATATAAGAGCTTGGACTCATAAAAATTATTTCACTTTCATTGCTGTAAGGGAGTATGTGACAATCGTTTTGTCGGAACGATAGGATCTGATAGAACTCTTCTGAGAAAAGGGGTCTGAAAGAATCGACCCTTTGTGCAAACCACATAAAGATTTCTTTCCTTTTTAATTGAGAAGCCAGATGGCCTCAAATACTATGAATGTAAGTTCACTCTCTTATTGCCCTTATATCCTTCTCGTCAATCCTTTCTCCCTTCGTCATTTTCCTCCTCTTCTCCTCCTATCCCTTCTATACAATGACCCTTCTGACAACCAAATACAAATCTAACACACCATCAAGATGTCACCACCCTACCCTCCAAGATCCGCCATCATAGGCCTCACACCCACACACCGAATCGACACACCCCTAACCACAATCTTCATGCTCCTCTTCCTCCTCTCCTCCATAATTCACATGTCTCTCCTCCAGATAAACTTCCGTCGCGGCCAAAAATTCCTCATGTCCGGCATGGCCTTCGGATTTTCCTTTTCCCGCGTCATAACATGCGCTCTTCGTATCATCTGGGCGTCCTACCCCTCCAACATCCGTCTCGCGCTCGCGGCCCAAGTTTTCGTCGCTGCAGGCACAATATTGTTATATCTCATCGATATCATTTTCGCAAGTCGACTGTTGAGGACATTTCATACGTGGGCATGGAAACATTCGGTCCGGACTTGTTTTCGCGTAGGGTATGTGAGTTTATTCGCAGGATTGATCACAAATATATCGGTTCTTGTCGAGAATTTCTTTACACTAGATCCACATGTTTTGTGGATCGATCGGATTGTAATATTGGTTGTGAGTATATATTTTGCCTTCTTCGCATTCGTCCCAATTCCACTCCTGGCCTTACGACTTCTTCTCCCTCGACACCAGGCGGAGAAATTCGGGACCGGGAAACTAAGAACGAAAGTTCGATTGGTGCTTGTGACTTCGGTATTACTTACTCTCGGAGCGGCTTTCAAAGCAGGAACGGCATATCTACCCAGAGGTATCGATGATCCGGCGTGGTATCATAGTAAAGCATGTTTTTATATTTTTGATTTTGGAATTGAAATTGTAGTGCTCTTTTTGTTTGCGATTATGAGGGTGGATAGGAGGTTTATTGTTCCGAACCAAACAAAGATGCAGGGAGATTTCAGGAAAGGGGGACCAGGAGGGATGCCAGTGAAAGGTGAAGAAGGTGCAAGAGAAGTTAGGTGGGAGTGGATGAGGGGCTTCAAGGGGGAATGGAGGGAGTGGAGTGTTGAAGGGGATGATGAGATATTTTCGAGGAGTAATATCAAGGTTGGGGATGGGGAGGCTGATGCAGAGACAGCGGTGGGTAGTAATGCTAGTGGAGAAGTTACACCGGAGGCAGTGGGAAGTCGAGAGACTGTTGATATTAATGTCGAAAAAGGTAATAAATAAATGAGACAGGTGGCATAGAATCAGGCATTGCTAGATGAGGCTCTCAAGATTGTGTGTTGGTAGTATATAAGGCAACTGGAGACAAGAGGTATATATCAAGGGAGAAAAGATAGTTGAGTGCAATTCGAAAAAGTTTTATAGCTTAGCTAGCAAATTTCTATAATCTAGTTCTTCTAGTTCTTCTAGTTTAACTCCAATTTCAAAATTTGCGAATTGGCAAATATGTATTGTGACATGTCAAATACACTACAATATCATCTATAAATTCTGCATGTTAATTCTTGGAGGTTGACTTTTGATTATAATAATAATATTATTATTATAATATTAGTGGAAGACTTAGTCACTCTAGGCTTAGGGACGAATCGAATATAT
>PQXI01000454.1:0-17229 GCA_004786145.1 Botrytis paeoniae | reverse complement strand
TCCACCTTCAGTCTAAGACTATATAGGACGACTAAGCCTTAGGAGCCTAGTGAATAACTTTTTATTTTACAATAATGGGAATAAACAATTTGGGGAAGTACAAACAAATATTGGGGACCTAAGCCCAATTTTCTGTACTGAGATTCTATATGGGTACCACTTCCTTGATTAGGTTACTTTATGTCGTAAAATGGCAATACTTTTGGTCCTATATAAGATTAGCAATTTGTAGAAAAGATGACCTTCAAGTTGATAACAATCTCGTCGCAAGCAACCAAAATCAGGACTTAGAAATGGAGTATTATGGTGCGGGTATCTTATGGATGTAAATGCATGGGTTGTTCATGCGGGGCTCTTGAGATAGAAGAGTATGATGTAGCAACCATGTATGTAGTGAGGGATTAAATGACGACGATTTACTTTCGCTATCATGTTGAGTTGACTACATCGCTTTTTCCTACAACAATCGTGACAATCATTGATATTAAAAGTGGAATCTAGAGTACAAGAACTTCAAGTCGATTTGGTATTTCTACTATGTCAGTCCTACACCTACACGCAAGACAATGATTGCATTTCCTGGGTACAAATTGAATACTTCCTGGTAGACTTACTGAAGATGCTGGTGTTTTTATTTGCTATATAGTAGGGAGGCAGAGTGGGATTTATATACTCCAGCGGTTTTGTTTGGGGGAGAGTTGGGTGTGAAGATTATCCGGGCTTCTTTGGATTACTTCGCGGCTATGATAGTACTTCTTCATACTGGATTTTTATAGGGATGAGCGATTATTTTAGTAAACTCTATATAGATTTAGCACGCTGCTGTGCATGGAATCGATATATACAGTATCAAACCTTATATATATCATGGCATGTCTGCCGCTTGACCAGGCACGAAGTCGTAGCAAGATGATATGATTAAGAATTACTTATGAAAATGAATTCTTATTGTAATTGAAGATTGAAGAAAGCTTCTTGGATAAATATTCGAAGTTTGTCGTTGAGACGTATGAGAGTTATTTGCTGTCATCCAGCGTGTGTTTGGGAACTTTCATTTTGGGCAGCGACTAGAATCTAATTTACTATCGATGATATCAAGAGTACTAACGAGAATTGATAAGTGCCAATCGTCAAAGCTCTTACTTTGATATATAGGTAATTGGACTAAAAAAATCACAGTTACCGCTGAAGTTTACAAAAGAGACTGCTGAGAGGAAAGACTATCTTTCGCCCTTAGACATCATCCAGCTCGTATATTCATTCCTCTCAAATCTGGAGAATAAGATGTCAGAAGTATTTATCTACTGGTCAGCCTTGTTGGAACTAGAGAAAGAATTGAAACGGGCCAATAATAATGAGATATCTGAAAGTATAGTCTGGAAAAGAGCTGAAGGCTCTCTTTCTACTTGATCACAATATGTGCACAAACAATGCTTACCTGATTTTAATAATCCATGTATTGAGATTTTTTCATGACATCATTAAGAACTTTCAATCTGAATTGAATGTATTTCTTTGATAATCTAACTAAACTGCCCCCCTATTTATCGATAAATATGCATTGGTAGATACGCTATACTGAGCAAATAAGCGCTTTGCGACATTCTGCGTCCGGGACGCCAAAAGTAGCGTAGGATTTCCTCATCCAACATGAATGTCGAACAGAAGACATCGTCCAGAAAATCGCGCATTTTCCGAAATCTCTAAGAGGGACCTGGACATATACGGCTAGATGAATGCCTATCTCTCACACATCGAAAGGTACGGAACTTTTGGATGTCTTGACTAATATCTTTCCGACCTACACAGATCTCCTCCCATTCTCTGAGCATCTTTCTCGTTACTTGGATAGTCTCCGGTTCCACTAGTATAACATTGCGATACACGAATTTGTAACCGGGTTCGTTCTGGGGACCGAAATACTTGCGGAGTATGGAGGCTCGAGGTAGTAGCTTCCATGCTAATCTGTACCATGATGCTTTTGGGAGTTTGTAGCAGGGATCGTTGAGTGAGGTTAGATCCTTTTGAACCAATCTTGTCTCGATGAGCTCGGGTAAATCGTCAACGAGGTACTTATCGGTTAGGATTTGGAGTTCTATGAAGGTTTCTGAGCGGATTTGACATCCCTTGGCGGTGAAGGCTATTGGTGCCTCTTGAGGAACATCGTACACCCAGTGTATAAGAATTAAGAAAGTTTCGGGATCGTCATACGGTAGGGTACATGACTGTGTGGTGCTTTCAAGCCATCCGTGGTTGAACATGGCATTGAAGAAAGGGACTTTCCGACATGAAGGATCTTTAGTTACAGTAAATTCTGTGGTTTTAGAGCCTTCGCCTACTTGGATGCTGATCATATCGTCCTCATGATCACTAGAATTTGGTTAGTAGATGCTTTCATCCAAACATAGAAACACGAAGGAGAAAAAAAACTCAGGAAACATACTAGTCGCAATCTGATCGATGGTTCGCCAGCTGGTGCTCAACACTTCCCTGATAATCGATAGAACTTTTGCTTGATCGTATGAACAGCTATCGGAATATGGCTGGGCCTACTAGGTATATGTTTGGTACTTTATCTGTGGTATGCATCGTAAAAGGTTCTCTGTAAGCTCCCGAAAAGTTCAAAGTTCAAAGTAGAAGTAAGTCTGGTGAGACTGTGTGCTAGAGATAAGTATTGGTGTTTGGGGCTTTGGTGATTGTGTTGAAGAAAGGTTCCTTGAAAAGTCGATTGCTTGGTTTGTAGTTCTGTATATATTTTCAAGAAGAGTTGAGCGAGATGATGTCTACATTTCCTTGATATCATAAATGCTGTAGCCGTTATGTCATCGGAGTATAGAAGCATCGGCTGTGCGCAGGCAAAAACAGTTATGCAGTACTATGAGATTACCACCGTATATAGAACTGACCGTAAAGGATATGCATCTTGGTTGAGCTTGCAGTACCCTTTTGGTGGCTGTATTGTCTTCCAGATTCTTATGCCAAGACAGAGAATTCATATATCACCGTATACACCGTACCGCATAAGCAATAGTCCTTTCAGATGAAAGGTACGAAGTAATTACTCACATAAACTATATATCAGAAGAGTGCCTAGTGTAGTGCGCCTTCATTTTAGGTGAATTGAAGGCTTATGAAAAGCTGTATATAGGTAGGTACGTGTATATATACATATCCACATATTTGCTTGTGTTTGGTCATTAGGGATGGATATTTAGGCGAGAAGAACATATAACAGTACTAGATTATCATGTGCCAATGAAATGCAGCAGGTAAAATCACAGTCACTTGAAGTGAAATGATTTCTGGTGGAGGTGACAGCAGCCAGCTGACAAGTCTCTAGTGGTTGCGAGAGTAACTAATGAAATTTCCATGACACCATGTGATTATGAGAACTGTACTGTGTGTTTTGAGCAAACTTGTTGGGAATGATAATGAGCTGTACCCCCTCATTGTGAGATCGTCAAATTACAACTGCTGCTTCAAACGAATGTGTAAAAGCGGTTGCTGAGAGACACTACAGCCATGCTGAGCCGTACGACTTGAACGAGTCTGCACCGTATCTTCTAGAGTAGTATATATGCATCTTTTATCATCATCTTAGAACCTCCTTTCTTCAACATCTAACAATATCTGTTCACAAGAAGTAGAATAATACCTGAAAACTCCATTTCATCTTGTTCGACACAAAGACTTCATTCTTCTCAGTTCTTCATATAATTTTGAAGTATCATTTTCAACTTGAACTACAGTCGACTTCGAATCCTACTATAATAACTATTATGGACTCTCCACGCCCAATTAAGTTAGATTCAAAGGAGATGGAACCGGCAACCATAAAAGTGAAGGCTAACAAGTACTGGATAGAGTAAGCACTCAATATGTAACTCAATGAAAAAGTTTGCTAACATATTACAGCACAATCGGCACCAGAATTGTGCGCCTAGAAGTCGGCACGGGCTTCGATCAAGTTGTCTTCAATGTTCATAAGGCAATAATTTGCGAGAAGATCGCGTTTTTTGATAAGATGTTCAATGGAAAGTTTTTGGAAGGCATAATTCATAGTGCCAAGATGCCCGAGGACAACATCGAAGCTTTCAAATTAATGCTTGGCTGGGTATATAGCGGAGCCATCGAGCCAGGAATCGGTCTTACCTTTGCAAATGGTGATTCCGCCAGCACACCACTCTTGGAGCTGCTGATACTCGCGGAAAAATACGACATCAACCAACTTGTTGATGCCACGATGGACTACCTGATCGATCTCCTCCAAGAGAAGAGAATAATCATTGGTGAGTCCCTGTGGGTGTATATATACGAAAATACACGCCAAACATCGAAGCTTAGATTATTCTTCACAAGATTAGCCATCTACGCGATGCGCTTCAAGGATGGAGAATTCACGAGTAATCCTAAATTCTGGACACTAAAAGAGATACACTCGATATTAGCGCAGAATTCGGAGATACTCATGGACTATCTTGCTTTGACTCAAGGGGTAAAGCTCCAAGAAGATCCATTGATAGCACCACCATGCGACTACCATCGCCATACGGCTGACGAGCCATGCCCGTACAAGCCAAAGACGGCCGCTGAAATCACCAACGAAGATGGAAAGACGCCAAGTAATGAAGATGACATGGCATGAGCTCAACGCAATATCAACACGTTGTGGTGGCGGAAATTTGAGATTTCTGGCCAAACATCGTGCATCAAGGCGTGGTCATGATAATAGAGCACCCGGGTACATCTAGCTGGGCTTCCTTGAGAAATTTCGATAGAAAGAAATGGGCAAGTCAAGAGGACAAGATAAGGAGTAAAGAAGAAATTATGTATGGGATCATGTAAGCAAATTTCACAGAAAAATTTACAGTTCGGGATTGTTCACCCCAGCATCCATCTTTAACTTCATCAATGAAGACTTGTTGCCACGTGATCTTGAGTATTTAACCACTTCCAAGCTCTGTAGCAGTTTGACTTATTATCGCAAGTAGACAATATGACACTTGAGTTTCAGTACTAAGTTTTAAAGTGAGATATGCTTGGAACAGAATACCAAGGTGAACGAAAAGCTTGGCTTCAGCCATGAATTTGATGAATCATCTTTACCCGAGATTTCTAGACATTCAAGATATAACATACTAATGATGCGCCATTGAAGTGAATCTGAGAATTTGACACCAGTGAAATTCGTTAACGGCCTCGTCGGTCCTATATTCTTCCCGGAAGGCTTCAAGATAAAGGGCAGTGCATAGGTTGTAAACTTAATTTTAGTTTCCGATAGAAACCGTAAAGACTGTGAACAATAGACTTTACTTTACTCGTTTAAAGATGCTGCGCCTACCATAAAATTATTCGTTTTCTTCACAGCCAGATCACCTTTAAGTGGCCGCGGTATTTTATAATAGACTATCTATCTTGGCCAGCTACGCGAAAAAAAACGTTCTTCGTGTAAGTTAAATTCCCTTCCCGATCTTAGACTTCCTCCGATACATAAGCATATTCTAATTTCTGACTTTCGCACCATCAAAATAGCCAAATTCTGGCTCTCAAGCTATCTCTGTCTACAAACTCAACACAATCATGACTTCCAGCGATATGTGGTCAGCTTCTGCCATCTCTGATTGGTGTACCGAAACTTCAACAACAAGAAATTTCAAAACTTCTATGAACGGCAATGCCCATACTCGCCATAGTTCAAGCAGCACTTACATGCCAGAGGTTGGATCGCATCTATCTTCCAAGTATGTTCACTCGTCCTGAAAATCTATCAGATGACTTCGCTGACATGTTTCACAACAGAGAATTAGGTCCTATCATCTTGCAAATCGAAGTTGGTAGTGGCAGGGAGCCTGGAGGCACCGTCACTTTCAAAGCCCATGCCAAGCTTCTCTACACAAAAATACCAGTCCTCGAATACATGGTCGCCAATACTTTCGAAGACTTGATAGACCCAGTCAAAGAAGTCCCAGATGTTATCCTCACAAATGATGATCCCAAGGCTTTCAAGTTGCTCGTCGACTGGGTCTATACTGACAAGATCGATGGCGGTCTTAGTAAGATTGCAAGTATCGAGAACACAACCACACCTTCCAAGGGTTCTTTCAAAGGACTTTTCATGTCGATGAAGCTTCCAATCCTCGTAAAACTCTGCATTCTTGCCGAAAAATATCACATCCCGCGTCTTCAGGATGAATCGATTGACTTCCTCATCAAGTTTATGATGGATACAAAGGCAAGAGCCAATCCTTCTTGTTGGTTGGAGGTCTACAAACACACTATTCCCAAGTCAAAGTTGAGACTTTTGATCTCCCGAATTGCGGTATGGCAAATGTCACAGGTTGGTGGATTGGATAGTGTTAGTGATATGGATCTGGAGTCAATATTTTCTCGTAGTGAGGAATTACGTTTTGACATTTCAACACTTACGGAGGATAAATTGGGAGGTATTCTGGCTGATCCATTATTGGCACCAGCTTGTGATTACTATAGCGATTAGGTTGATTAATGAATGGCCTTGTTTACACATTCATATTCATGGTATTAGTTGAGACTCGAAGGATGGATGCACGCTTTAGCTATGGGTTGCTTTGCTTGCAGGAATTAGTTTGATTCGATAAGGGTGTTACTATGAGTTTATTAGGGCACCAGATCAGATCTGTTTGTCAGATCTAGTGCGAAAGGTTCATGGACAAAGCATGGTAACTTCAATTATAGATTGAATCTCAAGTTGATCGTACCTTTTGGCATGATGCTGAATATTGAAATCGCTATGCTAAAGCAGAGATCTCACATCCAGACGCTCGCCTCTACACGGATGATAACAACACTTTCACTTTAAATCTCAAAAGTTGAGGAGAATATGTTTTGTACTTTAAATGCTATACACCCAACACGCGATGAGACACATACTTCCTCGTTACTATTCTCGAACACCTAAAATCCAAGAAAAAGCTTTCCATCAACTCATCAAATAAAGAAAAATCCCAGATCCTAGTTTGTGCTGATTCGAGTGAATGAGCTTGCGATGCCACTGATTCTCAATTTCTCACCCTAAGACTCCATAACCCTGGGCCACACGATGCACTTGACTGTTCTCCATAAGGACATTGGTCATACTTTCTGTGCTGATGATAGTCGCATGCAGGCGCTGCCATTGGATCTCCGGGGTAGACTGCCAGCTTTTTCAGCAGAATATCATCGACATCGAGTATAAGATCACTGCTACTGCACATCAAATCCTGAATACACTCGTTACCTCACTCAAAGAATTACAAAGTCTGTTCATTCCATGTATCGTAAGAGAATTTGACTCTAGGGAAGTTCACTAAAGTATTTAATTTTGCAATTATGTTATCAAATTGATTGGGCTTAGACTCTTCTTCCTTCAGGCTTTGAATGGGTATGACTGTCAGTTCATCAAATATTACTTTTCACTCATTCAATTCAATTGTTTCGAATGTGATGCGATTTAGTTAATCATATTCATTCTTGCTAGGGTCTCTATTGAAGTCTATTCTAGTGTGTCTTTTGGGTGTACAATCGGATGAACCCAACCCTCATGGTTGCAATATCCAAACAACTTCCGTTTCCTCGACACCAAACTCCACACCATATTAAACATTAACGTACCGCGTGCATACAGTCTGTATCCTATTAGAACCGAGTATTCAACCCGATGAATCTGATTAGCTTCCGTTTGTGGTTGTTCAGAGCTCTCCTATAACTGGTGCACTGGAACCGCCATAGAAAAGAGCCTTCATTGCTCCTGGATCAGAACGTTCGAGAGTCACAGCGCCAACTTCATCAGTATCATCTGAAAGCTTAACCCTCTTGTTATTGCCGCTCTCCTCACCACTTTTGGAATCAGGTGAGGTGAATTGAACACTCATACTGTCAGGCGTTTTGCCAGAAAAATCACTGCCAGAGTCCGCAGAGCTATCAAGCTCCATTCTGGCATGCTTATTACATTTGTATTCATCACTACCAGAGCTAGACCTGGGAAAGTGATTGCCACGAGTACGATTGCCTCCAACCTTATCGTCAACAGGCTGAATGTTATCATCAACTTGGGTGCGCTGGTGATGATCATAGCTAGTGTTGTTTATAGCAGTCGATGCCTTCCAAAATCGAAAGACAATTTCAGGGCTGATATCGAAAAAAAGCTCTGGAATCGCGATAAGAAGCATTAATACTTGCTCGCGATCCCAATTGAATTGATTGTCTTCTTCCATGGCTTCAGCCACAGATCCGGCACAGAAAAATCGGAGTTTTGATGCTCCAGGGGTCGTTTCGTACGCTAATCTGACATGCTCTGGCGTGAATCTTGAATCATCGCGACTTTCACGAATCTCCTTAACGATGCACTTCATTGTTTCATCCTGTAAATTTTGTTGGCCGAAGCAATACGCGATGGCAAAGCAGGAGAAGAGCTCGGTGGTACGGCATTTGTTCCTTTTCTGCTCTGCAATCGAAGTTCCATATATCCAGATACGTACAAGCTTGAGTCCAGCTGGATCAAGCGCAGGATACCTCTCATGGAAATTCAATCGACTAGAATTAAAGATCTTTGCAAAAAAAGGGATCTTCTCTTTCAAAAGTTTAGCATGGACAATGAGTACCTTGTCGTGGGAGCCAATTTCGATGTGAGCCATTTGAGTGCCCCAGTTTCTAAACAAAGTTAGCTGATAGACCTTCATAGTAGGTGGTGCAATATTATCATGTGAACTTCATGATCCAAACTACACTCTGTAGCCCAGGCTAATGGACAACTTGATTGATGAAATGTGTTTAATGTATGGGAAATGAACTTACTCGATGTCTTGTTTAGGTGCACTGTCTACATCATTAGACGAGTTCACTGATACATTACCATCTTCATTGCTTGAAGAGACACTTTCACACATATCGGATGTTTGTTCTTGAGATAGGGCTCGACGAGAATGAGGTGCATCAACCGATGATTTGGGGAAGATCATGGACTCATGTTTTCCATTATTGATTTCGTCAATGATATTTTGTATCGATGGGAGTTCTTTATCGTCATAAGAGACGTCTGACGTGTCGTTATTCGCCATAGTTAGTACTTCAATTGATGTCAATAAGTAATCGATTGAAGTGAGAATCTAAATACAGTAATGATTATAAATGATGTAAATGTGTTTATGAGAGTGGCTACTCACCTTATTATGAACTATCCAACAGTCAATGAAGAGTTTCAATGAGTATGGACTTTCGAAGCTCTTTATATATTTTTAAGATCGAGTGAAGGTGACTGAAGTGTATATATGACCGTGGGGTATAAGCTTTTAGGAATCGTTACGTTCCCCCTTTTAGTACTCTCTTAGCTCTTGTCTAGCGTCTAGTAGATCAAGAAACTCAGAATTCGGCCGGAAATCAAGAAAATAAATAAAAACAAATTTTAAAACATTTAATCATTATTATATTATCAAAGTTCGTCACCAGATAGATATACTTCTATAGTACATCTCAACAAAAAAAAAAGGTTATTTTGAATGGATTTCAGCACCGATTCTCGTGGAATTTGTGATTATGGAGTTTTCATGAGGCTCGCTTAGCTCATTGTGACATTTGACAAGATGCCCACTACAAAAGCTTCGTTTAACTTTTCCTCTAAGGATGTCTATGAAGTCGCAAGCTACCACTAGCTTATATCTAGCTCTAAGTGTTTTGCGCCTACAATCGGAAATTTATCACCACCAGCACGCCATACTCAAATTATCTTTCCAGAAGAGGGATGATTCACGGTGAGCATCATACATTCTTATTTGTTTCATATGTTGGTAGACAGATGATGCCAAGCAGTGACTCATATCTCCACTGTCAACACGTGATTTAGCAAAAGATCTAGGGGAGTCGATCAAACCATTTGACCAATGAACCAAATTCGTCGCAGATGATCTATGGTTTCCTCACGTGTATCTACCTCCAGTATTCACCGATCATATTGTTCCTACGTGATTCAGACTCTTGTGTGATTATCTAGATCTCTGTATCTTCCACAATATCACATGAGTAATGACTAGAACCGCCAGCTCTAGCCTTCATTGCTGCGCGGTGCAAATTTTACATACACTTATCCACAACTATCAAGTCTTTTCCTCAATCCTCTTCTTGCATATTCACATGTCCTTAGTTCTAACCAATGCCTCATGAAATTTTCATCTCTGACTATGACCTCCCACATCTCTTCTTGCGGTTTGTCTTCTCGTCCCACCGCCTTCTCATAATGACAGTCCCATGTTCTCTCCTGTAATCTGCCTCTGCATCTCCCTTTCTGCTACCGTTAAAGTCCATAGATATCTGACCTGTAGACCTAATATTCTGTACTTGTAAACTCCCCCAATTCTCCCCTCGAGCTACCCCCCCTTCCTTGTTTCAGCATACCTCATTTCCATGATTCTCTCACTACGCCTCTTTTGCCTTTGTAACCTTAGTCGATAAATGCACAGCTTCGTCGCACAGTTTGTCAATCAATTAGTTCTCCTCGAAAATACATACTTCAATTAGATGCCATCATAATTGCCCATCTTCTATTACCATATGATAATTGGCGCCGGGATACAGCCAAGAGAAAAGTATACGAAAGGAGATAGGATGGTCGGAGAGGAGATTGGCGATGAGAATGGATGGGCGACTAGAGTGCGGAATTCGAGGAAAGACGAGAGTTCTTGATTCGAAGAAGCGAGACGAGAAGGGTCGAGTGAAAAAGGTCAAGCGGCCGACAGAGGATGAGGCAAGGAGGGAGAGGTGAAAACTCCGAGATTTCGTGAGAGTCATGAAGTTCTGGGGGCGGCAGCTATCGTGGCAGGTTTCGATTCGAGTGCCTAAATTTCTGCAGGAACCATTAGCATTCTAAGCTGAACAAGACAAAGGGGATGCGGGACGAGAATTGGGATGGAGAAAAAACGTAAGGTAACTTACTACCCACACATCTATTCCCAGATGCCGTATCAAGAAGTTTTCTCTCTCGTTGAGTTTCACTCTCTGCCCCCTGCCCCCTCATCGGAATGCCGTTTCTTCGGCGCCGGTGTTGTTGCCGCGACTGCCGTCTCAACCCATGCTCTTTCCCAAACTACATATATCCTATAAAAGTCAAATCATGTACTAGAAGACTTGAATACTAGTACATGGAATGAAGATCCTCAGTTTTTTACGGTCAAATCCTGGTAAAATTGTGTTAAGCTGTGTAACATTTTGAAGTATTCATTTGTCGATACATCGTATTTGCTCGTATGGTAAAATACCATACAATGACTAGGTATATCCATGTGAATATCAAAGTGTTAGCAAAGCGTCTGTACATATGCTCACAAGGTGTTATCTTATTTAGAGAGCAAGGTCATTACTACCATAAATACACACTAAATACTACGAACAGATGCACAACATCTTCACAAAAGTCCTAACATAATGACCTCAAATCACGATTCCAAAAACTCACATGAAGCAACCATTAAAAAGCATAAATAAATCATTGCCATTGAATTGAATTTGAATTAATTACATTATGAAGTCTTGTCAAGAAAACTGTTTGTACATGTCTTAAGGACCATGTATACCTAGGTATTATATGTGTGTATAGACACCATCATCTGAAGTAAGTAAAAACCTGTACCGAACCAGATCAAACAAAATTGAAACATGAGATTCCGAATTTTAAAGACAAAAGAAGTTTTGTCCTGATCGAAGAAATGAAAGCGAAATGAAAAAGTTGCCAGAAATGAACAAGCACACCGGCCAAAAACGCCCCAACATAGGTATACCTATGGGTGAATGACCAAACAGTCTTGGTATCCGCGTTGAAATTATCGAAAAACTGAAATGAAAAGTGAATCATAATGAAAAGAGAAGCTATCGCAAGAATTGACACATAATCGAAAAAAAAAACAGCACGAAAAGATCGTTTAGACCAACTAACGCCAATGCAAGACCATATCTACCATTTCATCACAAATCCGGATCCTCAGGGTTCATCTCAAATTCCTTCTTAAATCCTGCCCTATCCTGAGCAACAGTCGTAAATGGTAATCTTCCCTGGAGCCTTGAAATTCCAAGATTAAGCTGGGGACCACGAGCACCAGGCGAGATATTTATTTTCGTTTGATGATATCTTCGTGGTGGACCACGATCAAGGGTAGAAGGTACTGAGGCTGGACGAGGATTAAATGCAACTTTGGGACCTTTCTTGACGGGGGTCTTTCTTGATCTTCTTGGAGTACCCTTTGAAGAGCCTTTGGAGGAACCTTTAGCTGGACTTCTAGCTGGATTTCTGGTTGAAACTCTGGAAGAATTCTTGCGGTAATGTGCTCTCTTACTAGGGCTCTCCTCATCGAAATCATCTTCATCATTCTCGCCTTCTTCCATCTCCTCATCATCGTCTTTCTCATTGTCTTCTCCATCCTCTCCATCAACATAATCATCTCCATCTTCTTCGTCAACCTGGAATCGGAAGTATTTGCCACCTCTGGCCGAAAAATCATACCGTCTTTGACTTCTAGTACTAGCACGAGTACGATTAGGTGTTACTGGAGTGAACGCTTCTCCTGGCTGGCTTCTTGCATCAGCTTTGCCCCGACGTGGTATTTCCGAGACATCGACTGGATCCATTCTATCTGGTTGATCAAATGATTGGTTCATGTCGCCGAATCCAAAACCGGCATTGATTTGTGCAAGAGATTTATTATGGAACGTAAACTCATCCATGCCTTCAAAGCCAACAGGAGCTTGGTCCATACCATCAATATTTTGGTTGACACTGCCGAAGGGTTGCTTCATACCACCAAAACCAGAGGAACTAGCATCAGGATTAAAAGCACCAAAATTACGAGAGGATCTTCTTGGACCGGGGAATTGCATATTCTCAACACTGAAATCAAAATTGAAGTTACCCCTGAAATCAGCGAGGTGATTTCCTGAGCCGTGGATGTCATTGAGGTTGGGAGCTTGGAAAAGATCTGGATCTAGATCCATATTGACATCCATATTTAGACCCATGCCAATTGGTCCAAAATCACCAAAATTACCGCGATTGATCCAGAAATCCTCTCGCGAATTATCAAGAGCTGCAATAGGCTGGGATATTCCATACGTCCCAGAAATCTGATGATTAAAATTGCGAGTTCCTCCACTAGCGGAAGTAGCTGCACGACAATGAGTTGTTAGACCGGGTCCAAAATCCATGTTACGATTCACAAAGGGGTTGGAATCGAAGCCACTCGGTGCGCCAACTCCTCCGTGCATGCCAAGGGATCGGTCTTGAGCAAAGGTCTCAGGGGCATTTGCTTGAAGTCCAAAGGATGGTATACGATGATCACGAGGTATCTCATACAGACCAGCATCCCGTCCACGACGTATTTTTCCAGGTGTAAGAGTATGGATTGCGGAAGGAAATGCTTGTACTTCTTCTTCCATCTCAACCCTAGCGCCATCATTTCCAAAATTTCCAGAAGGCATCTCATTTTGGCGTCCGAGTGATTGGTAGACGGCAGCGATCTGCAGCTGCTCACGTATTTGGGCCCGATTCATAGCAGGAGCGAGGCTCTTCTTTACTCTACCAGAGCTGGTGGTATGGTCTACGTCGGTACCATGAGCCGCGCTCTCTTGTCCGATACTTGATTGAGAGCGACACTTAGGTGCAGCATAAGCGGGAACTAATTCTTCAGATGAACGACCACAACGTGGAGGCGCGATGTAATCAGGAACAGAATGAACATGGGCCGGTACACGTGAGGAAGTATCGACAATGATGGTATCGTCATCGACAACAGGATTAGTTGCCTTGTATCGACCCATCGATGACCGCGAGCGACATTTAAGTTGACTATGGCCAGAAGCAGATCTATCAGATGATCTTTCTCGGAGTGGCGGTGCATTGTTGGTAGGGGCAAAGCTTTCAGATGATTGAACACGATTGAGAGGTGGATTATTGGAAGGAACAAGGCCTGCAGCTGTTGGAACCACTCCCAACGCACGATAAACCGTAGCAACTTGGAGTTGAAAGTTACGATTCACAAACCCAGCTTTGGCAGCTGCAGTAATCGCCTGTTCCTCTTCGGCTGCAGTCATATTATTTGCATTAGCCTCATCAATTGAATCTGCTTGACAAACAGAAGGTGTAGACTGAGATACAGGTTGAAATTGAGGTCCGCTGGGTGAACGAGACGTCTGGCTCGTACTGCGTGTGCGATTTAAAGAGGTTATTGATGAGCCAACTTCTGTCCCCTTGTGTGAAGAGGGTGTAGCTTCTTTTGCAGCAGCCCAGTTCGAATCTTCAATCGCTTCCTCTGCTACCTTCAGTGCCTCCGTGTTGTACTCATGAAAGAGCTTGTATTCATCCCAGACATGATTGACCAATAAATGCTCGCAGATCCAAGGGTGCTCTGCAACGAATTCCATAGCATCGATCATTTCACGAAGAGAAAAATGTTCATCATTATCTCCATCGACAGACTCTGCGGGAGAGAAGGTTTTGTTTCCGATCTTGTCTTCGATCCCAAGACTTCTGTTAGGACTTGCAGCGTCATTAGAAGTGTTTCCTTGAATTTTAGACAACGAGAGACTTCGTCTGCTGCCCAATCCCTGTCGATTTTCACTAGCTCTGGCTTCGCTATCATTATTGCTGGGAGTGAGCTGAATTTACTCCTCGATATCAGAATCGGGAATAACGGCAAGTTTCGTTGCACCTATTCTGCGAACATTTCTAGATGTTGCAATCTTCTTTTCATTATTCAACTTTGTCGCGCTCGTGGGTCGATCACGTTCGTCGTCGCTAACACCATACAAATCATCATTCTGTGAAGCTATCTGCGCTTGAAGATTGCGTTCCAGCTGCAACTGATAAGCTTTTTCTTGAGGAGTACGATAAAAGGTATTCCCGTTTATCTTACTGATAGCCTCAAGTTCAGCAGCGGCGTTCTTCTCGAGGGCGAGGGCAAATCTCACGTGCTTGGGTTGGTTCTCGCCATTGTAAGATTTGGAGTTGGAAGTCGTCGTCTGGTCATGACTACTGTTAACTTGAAGAGTTGTAACTTGAGAAGCTGGTGTTTGACTCGATGAGGTAGACTCATAATTATGTCGAGCTTGATCTAAAGAAGAGAGGTTAGCACCTGTGCTTATCAACAGTTCCCGTGGCTAGTAACGAACCACTCTGAGCTAAAGCTAACAAAGATGCCGCAGCTGTTTTGCGACTTTGAGCTTCAAACCGAGGAAGATTTTGCGGCTTTGAATGATAACCACGGAATGAATCACTATGGTTTGTGATAACGAAATTGTATCCTGAATGAGTGCTGAAAAACAACTGGCCTTCTCGACATGCTGCCTCAACCTGTTCCTCTATCTCGTTCTTGTGGTCTTCTATGTCCTTGAACTTCTTGACATGGCATCGCCAGCCTGGATTATAAGTCTCGTTGGAAAGCTTCACGCACAATCGCTCGCACAGGGTGGGCTATCGAAAAGCTGTCAGTATTCGTTGCATCATAAATATACAACCTTACTTACATGCTTAATGAAAAAACGAGCAAGGGATCTAGCATGCATCATAGCCCACGCACGAATGTTGACTTCTGGATTGAGATTTGGTCCTCTCCTCAATATCGGAATGACATTTTGAACTTTGGACTTGTAAACGTCCATTGCTTCGAGTAATATTTTCCCGAATTCAGCTCGATCTCCCTCTGGAATCTTGAGTGCCTCAGATTCACAGGCAAGAAACCAGGTAGCTGGATTATAGGAGACTATCTTAGCAATGACTGCCTCTTGTTGCTTGGAGATGGCCATGATAACCATTGTACAATATAGTGTGTTGTAGCAAATGCTAGAAAAAGGTAATAAAAGATTGTGAATATAATATGCCAAGTTTGAAAGCAACCTCCTGAAAAGCAGAACTGGTAATAAAATACAAATTGGAGTTCGGGAGCTTTTGAAATAAGCAAGTGTCTTTGTTGTTGACAAAACAAAACTGAGCTTTTGCGACGCTGGGATAGAAGAATAGTCGGGTAAAGTTCGGGTCCTCCGATCTTGTTTCCATGGCATTATATAGCCCCTCGAAGTATTCACTGGCTAAAGCAATAGATTTAGGACAAAGTCAATATGAAAGACCTGGCTGTGTAAAGTATGTTCATCCGTTGTATCAATAGATACTAAGCCAATCCAGTGAATACCTTTGAAGTGTTGAACTTTTCTTCCTTTCCCCAAAAATTAGAATCCCTTGAATTGTTAATCCCACTTAATTGAACGTTGAAGACTAGTCAGAGGTTATTCTACCTCCTTCTAATTATTCCAACGCTTTTCAAGAGCGAACTAGAAGAGACTTGAGCAGAAACACATTGTGTGAATTTATGCTTGTCCTCCTGATTGACTTCCATCTAATGATCTTGAGTTCAATATATCACATATATATACAGACCTCGAATCCGTTTACCTGTTTAAGATATGGATGACAGACACTTATAGTATCCTCAATAGTTGATGGACAACTCAGAATACCAATGCTTGTTTTCTGCTTGACAAAAGTGTGAGACAGACAGACAAACTCCTGTGGGTGTCATGTTTGACAGAATTATGATAGCCAAAGAAAACACAGTGCCTCTTGTCAACAGCTGTCATTCCTCAATATTTGCAAACTTCTGGTTTGCTCTGTTAGCTTGTATCGATAATTATCAAGATCTTTGGAATCCTATCCTGCAAGAGGAACTGTCCTTCACTATTGACATAGAGATTGTCATCGGCAATGTAGAAAACCACCATACATTCATTTACACCTGCAAGTATTATCAGCATTCATCTCATCGACCTCAGACCCACTAATATTAATCCAATCATCAAACACAAACCCCCCGACAAGTTTAACCTCTCATGTCAATTCCCGCTTCTTACGCCAAGTCATCCACTTCTGCTTTCACTTCCACTTACCTTCTCCACGCTACTTCACATCTTATCTCTTTCCCCCTAATCACCAAACATACATAACCCCCTTCAAAGACCCCCAACAACATGGATTCCAAGAAATTAACTTTCTCAAAATAAGCCGAAACAGGAACATCACAGCTTCAAGAACTTTACCAACTGTTCCAAAACCCCCAAGAGAAAACTTAATACACAGACCCCATATAAATGCCTCCTATCACGCCTTCTCTCCTTTCATTCTTTCAAAACAACAGACATCAGGAAAACTATAACTTTCCCCCCTCCCCCTTCCTCTTCCCCTTCCTC
>PQXI01000453.1:0-17369 GCA_004786145.1 Botrytis paeoniae | reverse complement strand
TTACATATAGCTGTTTCTAAGTAATTGATTTGGGAGGTGATGATTTTGGAGGCTGTAGTGAGGTTTCCCTTTTCAGTGTATTCTCTGAAGATTTCTAGGAGGTCTAATAGCTTTGATTGCTTATCCCGTGATTGGGAAAGAGTAGAGGCTAGGACGATAAGATCTCTAGCTTTTAGAATAGCTTCCTTAGAGGTGATTGGATTATTTTGGGTTTTGAATTGCTTGTTTGGGTTAGTGAATAGTATAATAGAGTTCCATTTTTTGTTTTGATTAAAGATTTGAATAATAGTATTATTTGAATTTTGTATAAAAAAGGAATCACTAGATATACCGAAGTCTTGAATTCTTATTTCAGAATTGATTAATTGATTGATTAATAATATAAAGCTTAATAATTCAATTAAGGATCTTCTAAAATTAATAAATAATCTTAGAGTTACAGAAAAGCTAGAGATAACTACTAAATAAATATTTGATATTATAGATTGATCTGAATATACTTCTCTCATATCTATATCTAAGAGAGTATTCAAATTGATATTTAGAACCTCTACAACTATATAATCAGAATACTCCATATTGATACTCTTTGATATTGTTAGTTTTGAGATGAAAATTTTATGCGAATTTTCGTGTGAGTTTTATGTTTAGAGCACCGATGACAATATTACAATAATTACTGGTCAGAATCACTTGGGAGTAGTTGCAATCAATTTTGTTTAATAACTATGATCTAGATCGATCGCGAAAAGGTCGTATTTCGAAGAAAAAGTTTCCTTCGAAATTTGTTGTGTGTGACCATCTTCAATCAGCCAGGCTAACGTCTAATCTTAGGCCGAATGTTCAAATATTTGCAGATTACCTTACTTCAATGATCACTTATGTCTATTTATCACATCTATCTCATCATGTTCATATGTCATTTCTCATCTAAATATGGTAACAAATTCTATTTCGAACAATCTATCTGCCAAGCCCTTACCGAAGCAAGCACCACTCATCTAAGCGAAACCAGCTACCTCAACCTTAAGCTACACCCATCCAGGCTCCATCTCCCACCCCCAAAAATTCGTCCTCACACACTCTCCCGGCTCAATATGTTCCTCAATAATCTCCGTCAACGTTCTCCCTCCCTCCGCTCTCAACCTCCTTATCTCATCCCTTTTCACCCCGAGCATCCAGCGTTCGACGTATTTTCTGAGAGATGAAGTGACGTAGATTCTTGGAGGCCAAGGGTCGGTTTCGAAGCGTTCTCCGCCGGAGTAGTGGAGGGGAGCTTCGAGTTCGAGAGCGAAGATGATTTGCGGCCAGGTGTTGCGGCTGGTGCGGTGGTTGAGGCGGATGTTGTGGAGGGTGCAGAGGGAGAGGATGAAGGATTTTTCGGTGTGGGGGAAGGGTATGGGGGGTGTAAGCATGGTTAGTTTTGTTGGTGGGGTTTGGGTTTTGATGTGTCTACTTACTGATGTCTTTGGAATAGTTCGGATAAGAATATTTGAAGAGTAGAGTAGTTATAGTTAACAGATGGAAGAGGAAAATCTAAGCATTAGCTAGGACGTTAACATACTTATATGATGATATAAATCTTGTTTAGATGCTATTCTTGTGGCTTGGTGTACAATTCTATTCGCTTGTCTCAGGAGGGCGCATATACATATTATTGATACTCGGACTAATCAGTGAACATTTCCGTATCAATAGTTGAACAATGCTCACACCCATAACAAGAGCACAATAGCTTATTGTTAATATCGAAATATCCTTTGTGTAAAAATTCTTTGTCCAATAATTTCTGAAAGAAAAGCGAATTGAATTAAAGAGATATTGCTTGAGGAAAAGTTACTGAACAATCTACGTGCTCACATATAAAATGGAGGGAAAATATCACATTAAATTGCCTCAGTATTCCAAACTATCTACTCAATCCACACACTTCCTACTACAACCAATCAACCTAGTTAGAAACCCCTGAGTACTTACACCCAGTCTTCAACACTCCAAAGCCCACCATGTATCATCCTGTTTGGACCTACCCTGAGCTCGAGTTCCTCGAGTCACTTTACAAAAATCCGTCTACTCAAAAATTACCTAGCGCCGAGCTCCAGAACCTATTTATGACCGAACAAGTACGTCATCTATCAGGCGGCGATCTTCATTCTTCGGAACCCTGGCCCCCAAGATCGATATCACTTAGACACTTTTGGAAAAAGTTTCGCGAATGTTGTACAAGAGTTGATAGAGCGGCTGCATCGTTGCAGAGGCGAGATATGGAAATGCAAGTGCCACTCCAAGCTCCACAGATACAGCAAGTGCCAGTCCAAGTCCCACAAAGACAACAGCAAGGGCCCGTCCTAGCTCCAATGCAAGCACCAGTCCACCGAGCCTCAAGATCCCCACTTCCTCCAGGCACCATCCGCCTCCCAGCAAACAGCATCCGCATCCCCGGCGGCAGCACCTGTTTTCCACACCACACTTTCCTCCTCCCTGACCAGCGCATTCTCCTACCCAACGGGTTGACCATTGTCAGAATCTCCACATATACTCCGCACAACATCCAGCGTCCCGATCCTCGAGCTCTACAACGCGCCGCCGCTCTCGCCCTCGCTCGCGCTCATCTCCAAGCTCCGCGAAGACACACCAATATGCACCTTCCGCTTCCACGTATCCGTCAAGTTGTTGGAAGGGAGTTGCAGGGAACAGCGCATTTGAATGCTACTGCGATTGCTCGTGCTTCTGCCGCGCAATTTCCGCAGTATAGACAACGATCTGCTGCCCCCAAGCCTCCAGCCCCTTTGCACACTGCTGCGATTCCTCGTCGCGCTGCAGTACAAGTTCCCCGGCAAAGACAGCGATCTGCAGCTCCCGAACCCTCGCCCCGGCTCTCCGCCCCCGGATCCCGCGAACAACCCATCAGTCTCATCGATGATGAAGATTCCTCACCTACTACAGACACCGTTCCCGTTTCCGATTCCGATGGCTTTGGGGAGGATCTTGAATTGAGATTTCTTTTGCGCTGGTGGTGAGTTTTGATGATGATGATCAGGCTAGTTCTGATCTACTCTTGCAATTTCTTTATTGTCTTTGTTCTGCAGTTTTGTAATTTATATAAATTGATAATTTTCCTTTTTTTGAAAAAAATATGTGTGCTATTTGTGATATTTGTAAATGTTTGGCAAATGGAATTGAATGAGTGAGATGGAAATGCTATAGATGAAAGGATCAGAAGTGACCTGGTGCGGTAAGCTAATTGTCCTAACGTCCGTCCCTGCGTAGCGAGACGCACCCCGTCACGAGACAAATTATAGATACTTCAAATTCAAGCGGCTCTAACTCTACGAAAGCATTGAATTATTTGTACCTTGTTGTTCTAAATCTTTTATAAGCTTCTTTAGAATACTTCTAGCTTCTTGCTTCCGAAAATTTTCATTGTGTTGTCGCTGCTCGTCTGAATCATGGATAGGCTATTACTTTAGCACAATAGGACCTCTCCACCCGCATTACTATTATTAAGATCTTTCTTCATTTTGAACTTGTACAACGACTGTATATGAATTTTCAAGTCTTATCACAATGCTGAGAAGTAAGTGCAAGTTTTGTGATGGGCTAGAGCATGCTATTTCATATGGCGTCGTCGCAGAGATGATACTTTTCCGACGAAGTAATTGAGGATATTAGTCAGCGATGGTGTAGTTCTAGCAATCTTTGTAAAAAATGTAATGAAATCTGTGGCTGCTAAACACATGGTAATAGCACTTGTGGCTGGATACAATCTTGCCGGAGAATCTCGTTTCCCCGGCATCCTATAAATAGAGTAAAAAGTGGCTGGTGCAGAAATGGCCTACAACCTTAGATGTGTTTATAATTGTTCCGATCGTTTGATCCCTACCTATAGCACCTTATTGCTTTTTGACTTTAAAGAAGCTAGTGTTTGAACAATAAAAAGCAAAGTTCTCTCAGGATCTAGTTTGTATTGAACAAGGTCTCTATAAAATGGAGTGTTCTTCCCAATTTTTATTTTTTTGCCTTAGACATATAAGTGGCTAATCAGATTACACCACGACACAGCCTCATTAGCAGCGCTTGCGACGACGACTGTATTTCTTTCTTATACCCAATTCTTCAACATCTCAACCTTTAAACTTTTTAACCTTCAAAATCTAGACCTTCAAATCGAAGTGTTTACGAAAATTTGTCGAATTAGCGATACAAGTTGCACTTGTTACAATAACGCTTGCGAACCTCCAGTATGTCTTTTATACGTCTCTTGCAACGCAAACCTGACGGCGAGATCGTTTTTCGCGAACCGACCAGCGGCGAAGTCCCTCCTTACGCTATACTGTCGCATACATGGGGACCAAATGATGAGGAAGTTACCTTTGAGGATATCCTAAATGGTACTGGCGAGGTCAAGCCTGGCTATGAGAAAATCCGATTCTGTGGAGAACAGGCTAGACAAGATGGACTAGAATACTTCTGGATTGATACTTGTTGTATCAATAAGAGCAATAATGCCGAACTCTCACGATCTATTAACTCTATGTTTTGTTGGTATCGCAATGCAGCTCGATGTTATGTTTATTTGTTGGATGTCTCTGGGTGTTCCGTCGGTGGTAATCACAAGTGCATTCCGCGGCTATAGGAATCGGATTTCCGAAAAAGTAGATGGTTCACTCGAGGCTGGACACTTCAAAAGCTTCTTGCCCCAGTATCGATCGAGTTTTTTTATTGGGAACGTAAACGGCTTGGTGATAAGAGTTCTCTAATAATCCAAATTGGTAAGATTACTAATATTCCTTGTACAGCGCTTGAGGGACAATCGTTGTCTCGATTTAGCATCGAAGAGCGATTGCAGTGGATACAACACCGTCAGACTACGCTGGCAGAAGATAAAGTGTATTCCCTACTAGGCATTTTCGATGTCTACATACTTCCTATCTACGGCGAGGGATTTGTGCGTGCATATGATCGGCTTCTCGACAAGTTCTACAAGGTGCAGAAATGTATCCAAGACTTACGTCTTTCCGATCCGCGTGACGACAAGAAGCGTATTGAAGAAATGAAAGGCGGTATACTACAGGACTCATACAAATGGATCTTGGAAAACTCCGATTTCCGACAATGGCGCAACGACCAGCAGAGCCGGCTACTTTGGATCAAGGGCAATCCTGGCAAGGGCAAGACGATGCTCCTCTGTGGAGTTATTAATGAGCTAGAGAAGTCTGGGGCTAAGTCGGTTCTTTTATCTTACTTTTTTTGCCAGGCCACCGACTCCCGAATTAACTATGCTACGGCCGTCTTACGGGGTCTGATCTATTTGCTTGTTGATCAACAGCCGTCTCTCATTTCGCACATACAGACGAAATACGATCAGGCTGGCAAAATGCTCTTCGAGGATACTAATGCCTGGGTTGCACTATGCGAAATCTTTACCAATATTCTACATGATTCAAGCTTAGATCATGTATACTTAATTGTTGATGCATTGGACGAATGCATAGCAGATTTGCCAAGATTGATGGACCTTATCGTACAGACTTCATCAATATCTTCTCGCATTAAGTGGATTGTCTCCAATCGTAATTGGCAAAATATCGAGAAGGCTCTCGATGTCGCGACACAAAATCTCAGGCTTTGTCTTGAGCTTAATGAGAAGTCCGTCTCTGCTGCTGTTACGGTATTTATCCAATTCAAGGTGGAATGGCTAGCGACGCGAAACAAATACAGCAATGATACACGGGAAATGATCCGGCAGCAATTGATGCTAAACGCAAACGGTACTTTTCTTTGGGTAGCTTTGATATGCCAAGAGCTGTCTAATATTTCGGGATGGAGAGCTCGAGAGAAGTTGAAAGCATTTCCTTCCGGACTTGATGCTCTCTACCGGCGAATGTTAGACCAAATTATATATTCAGAATATGCTGAACTCTGTATAAGCATACTGGCTGTCGTTTCGGCTGTGTATCGGCCTATTACGCTGGACGAGCTGACGACTTTTGTGGATATGCCTAACGGAGTTGCTGACGATTATGAAGCTCTATCAGAGATCATAGGTCTTTGTGGCTCTTTTCTAACGATCCGAGAATGCACTGTATTCTTTGTTCATCAATCTGCTAAAGACTTTTTGATTGAAAAGGCATCAAAAGATATATTCCCTTTTACAATGGAAAATATACATAGCAAGATCTTCTCGCGATCATTGCAGGCTATGTCACTCGTACTTCGACGTGACGTCTACAACCTACGCGCTCCTGGAATCTCTATTGACCAAGTCAAGCAACCCAACCCAGATCCACTAGCCGCAGTAAGGTACTCCTGTCTCTATTGGGTTGATCATCTCCTAGACTCAAATATTGGAGGGGACTCTAATAACGACCTCAAAGACAATGACTCTATTTATAAGTTTTTATCTCAAAGTTTTCTTTACTGGTTCGAAGCGCTTAGTCTGATAAGAAGCTTGCCAAACGGTATAGTAATGATTAGAAAGCTCGAGGACTGGGTACAAGTAAGTTTCTACGTTATTTTAAGTGATATTTTAAGATATAATTAGAAAACCCTAGCTAATTTGGTAAGGCCAATGAAAGTCCTAATCTATATGCATTTATACATGATGCAAAGAGGTTTGCCCTCTACAGCCGATCAGTTATTGAGCAGACGCCCCTTCAATCGTATTGCTCGGCCCTTGTCTTCGCACCAGAGAAGAGTATTGTTCGAACAACATTTGAGAAGTGTATTCCGCCTTGGATTCAGAAAAAGCCCATAGTAGAACCATATTGGAATGCAATGCTACAAACACTCGAGGGCCATAAAAACTCAGTCTTCTCAGTAGCTTTCTCGCCTGACGGCAAGCAGGTCGTATCTGGATCTCGCGATAATACAATACGGCTCTGGAATACAGCAACAGGACAACAGATCCAGCCAACACTCAATGGCCATACAAGCTCCGTTAACTCAGTAGCTTTCTCGCCTGATGGTAAACAAGTCGTATCTGGATCTAATGACAATACAATACGGCTTTGGGATACAGTGACAGGATTGCAAATCCAATCAGCACTCAATGACTATATAAGCTGAGTCAACTCAGTAGCTTTCTCGCCTAACGGTAAACAAGTCGTATCTGGATCTCGCGATAATACAATACGGCTCTGGAATACAGAAACAGAACTACAGATCCAACTAACACTAAATGGCCATACAAGCTCTATTAACTCAGTAGCTTTCTCGCCTGATAGCAAGCAGATCGTATCTGGATCTAATGACAATACAATACGGCTTTGGGATACAGTAACAGGACAACAGATCCAGCCAACGCTCAATGGCCATACAAGTTCTGTTAATTCAGTAGCTTTCTCGCCTAACGGTAAACAAGTCGTATCTGGATCTCGCGATAAGACAGTACGACTCTGGAATACAGCAACAGGACAACAGATCCAGCCAACACTTGAAGGCTACACAAGCTGGGTCAACTCAGTAGCTTTCTCGCCTAACGGTAAACAAGTCGTATCCGGATATGACGATAAGACAATACAGCTTTGGGATACAGCAACAGGACAACAGATCCATCCAACACTCAATGGCCATACAAGCCCAATCAAATCAGTAGCGTTCTCGCCTGACGGCAAGCAGATCGTATCTGGATCTAATGACAATACAATACGGCTTTGAGATACAGTAACAGGACAACAGATCCAGCCAACGCTCAATGGCCATACAAGCCCAATCAAATCAGTAGCGTTCTCGCCTGATGGCAAACAAGTCGTATCTAGGTCTTACGATAATACAGTACAGCTTTGGGATACAACAACAGGACTACAGATCCAGCCAACACTTAAGGGCCATACAGACTGGGTTCTTTCAGTAGCTTTCTCGCCTGACATCAAACAGATCGTATCTGGATCTCACAATAATACAATACAGCTCTGGAATACAGCAACAGGATAACAGATCTAGCCAACACTCAATGGCCATACAAGCTCCATTAACTCAATAGCTTTCTCGCCTGATGGCAAACAAGTTATATCTGGATCTAATAACAATACAATACGGCTTTGGGATACAGTAACAGGACAACAGATCCAGCCAGCGTTCAATGGCCATACAAGTTCTGTTAATTCAGTAGCTTTCTCGCCTGATGGCAAACAAGTTATATCTGAGTCTTACAATAATACAGTACAGCTTTGGGATACAACAACAGGACTACAGATCCAGCTAACACTCAATGATAATATAAGCCCAGTCAGCTCAATAGCTTTCTCGCCTGATGATAAACAGATTGTATCTGGATCTCGCGATAAGACAATACGGCTTTGGGATATAGTAACAGGATTGCAAATCCAACCAGCACTCAATGACCATATAAATTGGATCAACTCAGTAGCTTTCTCGCCTAACAGCAAAGAAGACATATCTGGATCTCGCGATAATACAATACGGCTCTGGGGTACAGCGATAGGACAACAAATCCAACCAACACTCGAGGGCCATATATGCCCAGTCAACTCAATAGCTTTTTCGCCTGGCGGCAAGCAAGTGGTGTCTGAGTCAGATAATCAGATGTTGCTATATACTCTAGCTGTATCAAATGACTGGATTATTGAAGATGGTGCAAATATTCTCTGGCTCCCACCTGACTATCGCACAACAGTTATCGCTATTTATCGTGGATCTGTTGTTTTGGCACAATCCTCTGGGAGAATTTCCTTTTTTGAATTTACATATTGTTGGAATCACATTGGGTGATTTCAACGCGTAATATTACTTGGATCATTAATTATCAAATCGTATTGTAATGCGTTATTGTTGTCTACTCTTCATAAAGCTAGGAAATGTGGAAAGCTATATAAGGGGAGTATTGGCTAGCGGCCACATTGCTAGACGTGAACAATGTCTACAATGGAATGGCCGTTAATAAGATACTACTACGTAAGGAATGGCTGTAGCAAGTCAGTACTACGAAATAGATATTCCAACACATATATATCAAAGAAACTTTGATATATATAGTGTTAGGGGAGCTGATGAAAGATGATGGATAACGTGTTTTTATCTTTTTATTGCTAAAACTGAAAGCTGAAGAAGAAAGATAAAGTTTCCTAGAGACTCTCTTTCTATAAACATATTCTCTTGCCCGACCGTTTGCCCGATGTCGCCCTGCCTAACTTCTTCCTTGCAATCTGCTACGCTCGCTCCTTGCCTGGTGACATCCTACCCCGCGTATAGCTTACACGTGACTCGCCCGATCCCTGTCCCCTGACATATAGTAACGTCCGTCCCTGCGTAGCGAGACGCACCCCGTCACGAGATAAATTGTAGGTACTTCGAATTCAGCGGGCTCTAACTCTACGAACACATTGAATTGTTTATGTGTTATTATTTTAAATTCTTTATAAGCTTCTCTAGAATACTTCTAGCTTCTTACTTCCGAAAATTTTCATTGTGTTGTCGCCGCTCGTCTGGATCATAGACGGGCTCTTACTTTAGTACAATAGGACCTCTTCATCTGTATTACTATTATGAAGCTCTTTTTCCATTTTGAATTTATACAACAATTAGATATGAACTTTCAAGTCTTATCGCAATGCTAGGAAGTCAGTACCAGTCTTGTGGTGGGCCAGAGTATGCGATATCATATGGGGTCGTTACAGAGATGATACTTCTCCAACGAAGTAATTGAGGATATTAATCAGCGATGGTGTAGTTGTAGTAATCTTGATTAAATTGTAATAAAATCTGTAGCGGCCTCGCACGTGATAGTAATGTTTGTGGCTGAATATAATCTCGATGGAGAATCCCGCTTACCGGTATCCTATAAATAGAAGAAGTGGCTTATGTAGAGTCATCTGTAACTTTAGATACGTTTATAATTATTTCGACCTTTTGATCTCTACCTGTAGTACTTCATTGCTTTTTGATCTCGAAGCAAAGCAGCTGTGACGGATTAAAAGGATTATATCTATCAGGGCAGGGAAAAAGGTTCTGCCGATAGGACCTTAAGGTCCTGCCAGTAGAAGGTATAAAAGAACATTATACCTTCAATTCTTATATTCAATAACTTGATATTCTTTTATATAGATTGTTAACTTTAATTTATTATTTATTATTAATTATCGATCATGTCTTGAACTCAATTATTATATTATATTAAGTTTATATTATGATCCTGAAAAGGATAGAATATCTAGCTAAGATTTCATTAATAATCCAAATCGAGAGTATATATAGGCACTTCTGATATAATCCCCCCCTGAAGACCTATTACTCATTTAAACCTATTGGAATGGCTTCCACTACAAGAGCTACTACGGTAGGAAGTTCACGATTAGACAATTAGCAGTCTGACCCCTCAGAATAACTCTAAGCAGCCATTCAAGGTTCTGAAAGCGAGTCCTCGGAATAATTGTCAGATATCGAAGAAGCATTCTGATCTTTGGAAAGATATGGAATGGCTGAAGTTAACATACCGCCTGTGCTAGCAAACCTCCCTGATTTTGCATTCGGAAGAACTGTGAATCCAGTTACGGTCGATTACTCCGCGCTGCCCATATTAGCAAACCCTTTTGGTTCTATACCTGGAAGAGCTACTATAACTACCCACCCCTCTACCCCGATTGAGCTAGAACTCATTCAACAAAATGCTAAACTTCAAAAGCGATTGGATTGCTTTTCAGCCCTTCTAATGGAGAGACCAAACTCATCTCGCCATTAACATCAATAAAGATCCCCTTTATCCTCCCCCAAACTTCATTAGGTTTTATTTATTACAGAAAACCATTAATCTTCGGCCTCCCCATACGGCTCCTATCAAATAGGAAAACTCAGTAGTAAAATTAAAGACCCGGAGCTCTTGGATAATAATGTCAAACCTACCTTCGAAGTATAAAGAATCCTTACTGAAGGGAAATTATTTGATAATACGGACCACTATGTAGATAAACAATTCAAAGTGTGGGCTGTGTTTAATTGGACTATAGGTATAGTACAAAACCACTTGGTACCCCGAATGACTTGTGCAGAGTTCCAAACCCCTGAAGCTGCAATAGATTTCTTAGCTATCATCTTCCTAATACCCAATCGCTTGGAACTGATTACTAAAGACTTTAAAGCTTTACATATAGGTACCTTAACCTTTCATCAATTCTATACCCAATTCTTGGAATTAGCTTTCAAAGCAGAAATTCCTGAAAGCACCTATCACAGGGAAATTGCCTACAAAATCTCTTTGAACCTTTGCAATGCTACTCTAGTCATTATGGATGTCTACCCAAAACTTCGAGATTATATTAATCATCTGGTTAATATCAACATTCGGTTAAGAACTGCTAATACAAGATTCAAGACAGAAAACCGAATAAAATCTTCAAACTCCAATTCAAATAAGATCCTGAAACCAGCTATTCCCTTAGTAAGAGCAAATCTCATATTAATGCTGAGGACTTCTATATTGTGTTTATTATTAGGAATAAGAATTAAGACTCTAGGAGCTTATTATAAATACGGTATAAAAGGATGGACCAAAGATCATGTGTGCCCCTCCGAAGGCTTATATAAAGTGGGCCCCGATGAAAATTTTCTCTTGGACAAGGAATCTAATAAAACTGAACCTCAGGGTGACCCCGATTCTTATAAGTTGGGAAAGGATTAAACCTTGGGAAAGTCTTTCCTTAAGGTTTTCAATATGACCTAAAACATATTGATCTTCAAAGTCTTCTCAGCGAAGGAAATTTCATACTTCTATATCAAATCTCGCTCTACAAGCTTCATATAAAAGTGTCCGCTTTAATGAATATTAGAATAATAGCTTATTTGCTTATCAATACTTCCTTTGCGGAGTTATTCTTTAAACGTATGAATGTACTTATTAATGCCCTCAAACGTCCTATACCTGTCAAAGGATATAACGGAAATAGAGGTATTCCGGTTACTCATTTTATATATTTGACATTATATATAAGTGAAAGAATCTTTATCTGAGTATTATTTTTATTAATCAATATGGCTTGAGATATTATATTCGGAAACTATTAGTTAGCAGATCACGATATAGGAGTACGATCTTCGTGTCAACAATTGCTCTAGTCAAAGAACTTTTCATTTACTCTGTATTTCATTCGGACTATCCTAATATCCCGAACTTCTCTCCAATCTTCAATCCTAGATTTGGATTCACAAAACGATGTTTTTTGATGTAATGCTTTATATCCTAAACTCTCAGAAGTATTGTTTCTATTTCCTTTATTCTATAATAAATATGAATGGGATGTTAAGAGATATATATATAAGTTTTATATTCAAGTTTAGGAGGTCTCTTCAAAAGTGTTCTTTAAGGTCCTGCCAGCAGAATCTAAATCATTTGTTAGTAGAATCTTTATTGAACAAAAATCCTGATTCCTTGAAAGAAATATCTTATGAAGAGACTGTTAGGTCATTGCCGAAGGCCCCTCCGCAGATATCATTGTAATTACTGCTGAAGCCTTTCGATTCCATACTTGTCGGCGCAATAATATAGCTTTTACAATTAGTATCTATAAGCTTAATTCCATTATTGATTTAAGGCTTCAAGATGCTAGTGATATGGAATTGAGATAATTGGCAGAGAAAATGCCTGCGGATTATTATGAATTCCTAGAAGTATTCTTGAAATATGAATCGAATAAATTGCCTGCCCACTCCTCCTATGATCATCGTATCGAGATCCCCATGAACACTCAATTGAAGATATCCCCAATATATAATATGTTCACTGAGAAACTATTAATAATAAAAGAATATCTAATTGACAATCTCAAAAAGGGATTTATTGAAACCAGTAACTCTCCCTTTGCAGCTCCTATTTTATTTGTTAAGAAAGCCAATAAAGGATTATACTTTTGTATAAACTTTCGCCGATTCAATGCGATTATCAAAAGAAACGAGTACCCTTTACCTCTTATTAACGAAATACTTATATAAGTCTCCAAAGCAAGAATCTTTACAAAACTCGATATTAGATAGGCCTTCCACAGAATCCGTATGTATCCCGATTCTGAAGATTTAATTACCTTTTGTATTCGCTATGAAATCTATAAATGCAAGGTTCTATCTTTTAGTTTAACTAATGGACCTGTAATATACCAGAGATACATGAACAACGTCCTCTTTGACCTCCTCAATGTCACTTGTACAGCATATCTGGACGATATATTGATTTATTCCAAAAACGAAAATGATTATAAACTTTATATCTTAAAAGTTTTATTCCGCTTAAAAAAGGCAGGATTACAAGCAGATATCGATAAATACAAATTCAGTGTGAAATGTATAAAATATCTTGGTTTCATATTTACCATAGAAGGTGTAAAAGTCGACCCCGATAAGATATCCGTTATTAAGGATTGGAAGCCCCCAATAAATGTTTGAAGTATATAATCTTTCCTGGGATTCTGCAACTTCTATAGAAGATTCATAAAAGACTATGGTCGGATAATCAGACCCTTAGTATTACTCACATGGAAAGACGCCTTCTACTTGTTTGATACCGGTTGTATGACCAGCTTCGAGAAATTAAAAAATATGCTTATAAATGTACCAGTCTTAATTTATTATTAAACCCACCTCTCTTCAATAATCGAGATCGATGCTTTAGATGGAGTTATTGGAAGTGTTCTTTCTTAGTTACAAGATGATGGATAATAACACCTAATTATATTTTTCATAAAGATAATACTCCCTACTGAAATGAACTATGCTATTTTTGATAAAGAAATGCTAGTAATCATTAAGATATTTAAGTATTAGAGACTCGAGTTTATAGGAGCTTTATACTACATCAGAATTTTCATAGATTACAAATCCTTGGAATATTTTATAACAAAAAAAACCCTCAATCAGTGTTAAGCTGGTTGAGTCAAGATCCTCTCTAACTTCTAGTTCGAGATTGCTTATCGCTCTGGAGTTAGTAATACCTGTGTAGACGCATTTAGCCATTGTAACTAAAAAGTCATTATACAAAAAGAGATTAAATCAAAATACCGAACTCAAACTCTGTTCCCCGATTCTATATTGAATTCTCGAATTATAGATAACCTTAATATAAAGGGGGAGGAGATTATATTATTATTTTTTATTGATTAGGAGAAGTTAGATCTTATTAATCAATTGCTTCTTGCTAATCGAGAGTATTTTATATTATAAGATTAATGCGATTTAGTAATCAATCTCAAAAAGGAATATTTACTACGCAATAGTTTATTATTATATAAGGACCGACTGATAATACCAGATATGGACAATTTGAGAATGATATTAATCAACGAAATATATATTCAGATTTCTTTCGTATATCTAGAAAGGAATAAAACAGAGTTATTAATGAGAGCAAGATATTACTAAAAAGGAATCCCTATATTCGTTAAGTAGTATATCGAAAACTATATGAAATGTTATAATTATTAGGTTCCAAGAAATAGGACCCCAGGATTCCTTTATTCACTACTTATACCTTCTAGACTATGGGCTGATGTCTTCATAGACTTCAAATCTTTCCCCCCAGACAAGTAAGGTTTCGATCATGTTTTCGTAATAATCGACAGGCTCTTTAAACAATCAATTTATATCTCATACCTCAAGATTATTATTACGAAAGAAATGACAATAATATATATACACAATATCTACTACTAAAAAAATGCTCTAATAACTATTACCTTAGATCGAGGTTCTTAATTCATATCGAACTTCTAGAATGAGTTTTCCTATATTTTAGAAGTAAAACTCAAGTTCTCAATAGCTTATTACCTGTAAACAAATGGATAAACTGAGATTATGAATTAATACCTCGATCAAAGACTGCGTTTATATATCAACTACTTTCAGAATGATTAGTCGGACCTACTACTAATTATGGATTATGTCTAATTGACTCTTCCACACGAAAGTTTGAGCATATCCCCCTTCGAGCTTCAGAATGATTACCTGCCCTCAACTTCTTTCAATTAGACCAGATCAGTACCAAGCACGATCACAAAAAAGCTGGCGCACGCTGATGCCTAGAGATTTGCTAAATATATACACTAAGCCTGGGAGATGGTCAAAGCTATCATTAAAAAGGTGTAGGACAAGAAAATCAGAGATGTAGATAATCACTACCGGGTAATCAATTTCGATATAGGAGATTATGTATACATTACCACCAAGAACTTTCTCACCGATCAACCCAGTAAGAAACTCGACCTCCAGATGGCCAATCCTTACCAAATCCTGGAAAAGGTGGGCCATTCTTATAAAGTCGATCTCCCCATAAATATAAAAGTTCATAAGGTCTTTTCCCCTAATAAACTTCGAAAAGCCTTCACCAACTCAGTCCCTAAACAAAAGTAAGATCCCCTGTTCCTTATCTCTATTACAGGCGACGCAGAATATGAAGTACAAGAAATTCTGGACTTTAAGCTTTCTTACGGCAGACTACGATACAAGATAAAATGGGTGGGATATGATGATGATCCTAATTGGTATTATTGTTCTGATATCATGTATTCACCTCACAAAGTTCGAGATTTTCATATTCAATACCCTGCTGCAAAAGAACCGCCGAAAGATCTACCAGCTTGGATCCGAGCCTGAAAAGAAGGAGTAGACAATTACAACCATCTGACAGACGACAAGCCTATAAACTCAACAATACAAAGAGACTTCCTCGTTCTTTTTACTATATAAAAAACAAAAAACCCTATAAAAAACTAATTTATCTATAATTATTATTATCTATAAAAGTTCTGTTTTTACTATGAGCACCTTGTTGTATTTGTTTACGCTTATTTTCGTACTTTGTTTTTTTTCTTTTGTCTTCTGTATTTGTTATATATATTTCCCTGCACAACTTAATCCTTTTCCTTTAAACTTTATATTGTTGTTAAACTTATTATATTATTCTTGTAAACTTGCTCTACACCCTCTTAAAAGCACAAAATGAATTCAGTCATTAGCTTCTTTAGCCCATCCCGCCGAACGGCATTATTGCCAAGAATCCCTGGCCGCAACCATTCCCCAGCTCCAGCAAACGAGTCAGATACCAGTAGAACCTCCTCCCCTACCACCACCGATAATAAACTTACAGAAGTTGCTGCAGATGAAGCTGTATTATATGAACAGCTTAGACTATCTACGAATACTGTCGCTTCAGAACTAAATGCGGAAGAGACATCGGTCCTAATGACCTTCTAATCTGAAGGACCAATCTCTCTGATCGGAATTACCAATCGAATTAAACAAATTTTGGGCCAGCAAATGCAATTTAATATAATCAGACTAATAAAAAAGTAGATTATCAAGAATCTACTCAATGCCAGAGATGAGGTATTCAAGCTGTCCCAATTTGAAAAAGAAGAAAGACTCTGGAAGGCTGGTAACCACACCGAAGCCAAAGTCCAGGCCGAACACCCTGAATATAAAAACTTCCTGAAACACAGCACAGAATCGCAAAAGAAACTTTAATGATGAGATAACAAAATGTGTAGTTGGAAAGAACCTCGAGCTATTGCATTCTGGGAATACTTCGAAACAATAGAAGAATGACAATATAACATCTCGCTCACTATTCCTCTGATCCACGCCCTCCATTTAGCCAAGTCTTAGATTGATGGCTGCCGAGCTATCAATATAGCAATCCTTGACCGCCTCGAGAGAGTTTTAGCGAAAAGCGGAGAATAGGGAATTAGAAACCCTGGAAACCAGTGCCCCGGCCCCTGTAACAACAATATCAAGATAATTATAATCTTATTGAAGAAAAAAGCTTTAGTGAAATTACCCTCTACAATTTCGACCTTCCTTAAAGAAAATGAATTAATTATACTGTTTTACAATATCCTGGGTCCATTTAAGGATAAATTTTCTATAATCTCCCTTTTATTCCCAGGAGAAGCCGGGAAACCAAAAGGAGAAAGAACTCTACGCATCCGCAATAACAAAGGCAGCATAGCTACTAGGCATACGCTAAAAAAGATGATTAAGGCAAGAAAGGCCTACACTATTGAGATCCCGGATTCGGAATCAGATTGTAACACTTTGTCCTTACCCTCGACTTTAAGAAAAAGAATCGCGCTTAATACAGAAATTAAGGTTAAAGGCAAGAAAGGCGCAAAGAAACAGAGATAAGAATAATGAAAACATTATCGATTCCGGAAGGAAGGGTGATGTAACGGATTAAAAGGATTATGCCTGCCAGGGCAGGGAAAAAGGTTCTGCCGGCAGGACCTTAAGGTCCTGTCAGCAGAAGGTATAAAAGAACATTATACCTTCAATTCTTGTATTCGATAACTTGATATTCTTTTGTATAGATTATTAACTTCAATTCATTATTTATTATCAATTATCGATCATGCCTTGAACCCAATCGTCACAGC
>PQXI01000452.1:0-17399 GCA_004786145.1 Botrytis paeoniae | reverse complement strand
CCTACCCCTAATCCTATTAAAGCATCCCGATATCTATTCCTCTTCCAATATTGGAATCCAATTTGCTATCCCTTCCTTCTATAAGTGTCAAGAGTTATCCCCTCCCGAGTTGCCTCTAGTATAACAAAAGGTCCTCTTACTAGTAAGATAAAAGTAGAAGGCATTACTCTTCTTTTAACTCTGTTTCTTACTAGCCCTTTGTATACCTTCATAAGCTTGATATCCTCCAGCCCTTATTAGATGTTTATAGTCGAAACTGTTGAAAATAGTGGGGCAAAGCTGGACCCGAACCTTAAGCCCTATTGCCCACATACAAATCAATTCGAAAAATTCGAAAATTCGAAAATCGAAGGAAAAACGTTGTATCATATCAATGCCCAGAGTATAGAATTAATTTGAAAGCGATGGTATTCTCTGTATCGTAAAAGTCGTAGAATTCGAATGACTAAATCCTGAAAATATAAAGGAAGAATCGTATTGCGAAAAAGAGCGAAAGCAAGCTCTATATCGAAAAGACTCTTCTAAAAAGAAGAGGCTAACTTTGCATATCGTATCTTTGTATAGGTAGTAATGAATGGCAGATATTGAATCTAACCGGGACTTCCGTAATCTTTGTATCCGTGTTTCTTTGTTGGTATTCATTTATTCATAGATGTTGTTGTTGCTATGTCGAAATATAATCCTTTGTTATATTCTAGGAGCCTTTCTTTCCCTTATCCCTCCAATTCCATCTGTGATTCAATCTTAGCTCTGCAGACTCTTAAATAAGAGCTGGAGGTTTGTAGGATGCACCGCGTACAGGTGTTGAGTCTTTGCATCCCAGGGAGTGCTAGTACTAGGCTCGTTTAGAAGGGTAAGATTTTGATCTTCAAATCATTCGGCTAATTAATCAGTATTTCCACTTTTATTAGTATATGAGTCCCATAGAGGATGATGGGTGTTGAAATCGCCTAATACAATCGTATATTGATTTAAAGGAGTGTTATATAGAGATCTCTCAATTGTATAGCCTTATACTTTTGCTTAATCTGCTTTATTATATATATTGATAATCTGGAAGATCTCGCTTTTGTTTTGATAATCTATTATTTGTATATCCAGATCTATTGATAAGCTTGAAGAGAGATTAAATAAGACTTAAAGATCTTTAGCTATATAAAAGAAAGTTCGGGATTAGAGTTTGAAATTGAAATTGAGAAGGATTTGTGTAAAGTTTGAATATAGAATAGATCTATAGTTGAAGAAATCGATTTCAGTTTTTATAATCTAAGGTTCTTGAATTAGGATTACATTAATATTAAGCTCGAGAGCTAGTTGTAGAGTGTTCTTTGTAACTTGAGAGCTTCTATTGAAGTTTATTTGAAGGAATTGTATATTGGTATAACTTATTAATTAGAGCTATAAGCTTTTTGTTGGATGGATTTGAGGATTTCGTAGTTTTTGGAACTAGTAATATGATTTTCGTGGCAGTTGGAGCACTTAGTAATAATATAAGAATAGAGCTTTCTCTTTATATTGTATATTATACACAAGTATATTGAGGTGATGTGTTTATCCCTACATAGATTGCAAGAGGGGTTTTTCTTATAGTAAGAGCTTTAATGACTAAAGTCTTAGCATTTTTGGCATTGGGTTGTAGGTTTAGATTCATAGAATCTTTCTATTTTAACATTATTCTCAGCAATATAAACCCGCTTCCGTATTGCTAGATCGGCTTCTACTTTAAAGTAAAGAGTAATAATTATTGCTCCTTCTCTCTGGTTGGATTGCTTGGCGAAGGGGGTTAGCCAAAAGAGAGTTCCTATTGGTTTGAGGTCTGGATTGAAGGTTTTGATCTTGTTTAAGACTAGCTCTATTCCCTTATTCTCAGAGAACTCTCTGATTGGGATATTATGGAGAATGACTTTGTGCTACTTTTGATCTCTTTGAATTCTTTCAGATTTGATTACGTGGTTTCAAATAGCCCTTTTTTCGATTAGAAATTGGGCTGTATATAAATTATTAGTAGTTAGAATGAAATTATTATTAAGAGAAAGGATTACTGTAATAACAATTGGGCTTTTAATTTTCATTTTTTGAAAGGCTTTGTTGATATTATTTCGTATAGTTATCGAAAAGAAGGTTTAGGGGTTGGGGATATTAGACTTGATTAAAATCAATCGTTTTTGTATAATATTGATCTTCTTTTCGATTAGAATAGATTTGAAGATCTTTCCTTTTATTACAAGGTTCCATTCTCCCTTTTTAGTGATATTGGTATAGGAGGGTTTGAATAGAGGGATTATATTATTTGAAATAGATTTTTCTAGAGCTTTTGCTTGTGTTTCGATCTTTCTAGTAGCTGATTCAAGGTGGGTTATTTGTAATGTAATGATTTTGGAGGCTAAGATTAAGTTTCCTTTTTTGGTATATTCATAGAAGATTTCAAAGAGATCTAATAATTTAGATTATTCCTCGTATAATTAGGTTAGGGTTGAGGCTAGTAGGATTAGATCTCTGGTTTTCAATATAGCTTCTTTTGGTGTAATAAAAGTACTTTGAGTTCAGAGTAGTTTATTATAATTAGAAAAAGGGTTTAATAGGCCTCTTTTCTTATTAGAAATAAATAGCTGAGGTTGGGTTTGACTTTAAGTAATAAAAGAGTTATCTGATTGATTGAAATCTTCGATTCTGAATGTAGAATTAAAGGATTTGAAAAAGCTAGATAATATATTGATTGGGTTTTTTGGGGAGGAAATGGGACTGGGTTGGATTGGAGTGTTTAAGCGGATTGTAGGAATAATAGATAGTAATAGAGCTACTATAATAATATCCTCCATTATATTCATATCACTGGATTCAATTGAGCTAGTGATATAGCTCATATTGAAGGTGTAGTTGTTGTTCTGAAATATTTCAAGCAGAGTTTTTCACGCGTTTTTTTCGCATGCGTTTCGTGTTTCGAAGTGCTAACGATAGTATCACAACAACTACTGGTCAGAATCACTTGGGGGTAATTGCAATAAGATTGTATTGATAACTATGATCTAAAGCGATCGTAAAAAGGTCGTATTTCGAAGAAAAAGTTTCCTTCGAAATTTATTATGTTGATATTTGAGAAATATATTAACTATCTTTTTGCGATTTTGATATACTTTTCGATATATGAGTTTAAGGGGAGAATAAGAAATAAGTCTAATAGTATTATCTTCAAAGTCTCTATGTGGAGTTAGTATTTGATGTTATAGGTTATTATAATAATGAATTACCTAAATGCTCGGGATACCTCTGGGTCTTTATATGAGTTTTAGAGCTATAAAAACTACCTCTTACAGAGCTTATAATTACATCAACAATCTATTGATTGAAATCGATTCTAGTTATTTCCTTTAGTTTTGAAACAGTATATACAAGCCTTTACATACCATCCCTAATAATATTCAACAGATATTCACCCGATTACAATTCTTCATAATGAAGTATTATACTTGACTTAAAGAAGCTTATTTCTTCTTCTTCACCGTACACATTATGTGTAATTATTTTTACTACATATAGACTCAACCCTACTATGCCTATAGTGAATGTTGCTTCGATATATTAGAATAAAAACTGTTTATACTATCACTGGACTGTAAGAATAAATTCGGGAGAATTGATAATATAGATTCGACCACCAGGTATATTAGGTATAACGAGACTAAAGATATACAACTTGTATTTTTCGCTGTGGTTGTAATTGTATTAGGCTGGACACAACAAATTTCGAAGGAATAATTTTCTTCGAAATATAATCTTTTCGCGATCGATCTAGATTAAAGCTATTATATCAAATTGATTACAATCATCCCCAAGTGATTCTAACTAATAGTTATTATACTATTGTCGTTAGTATTCCAAACACAAAACCTATAACGTAACTTATGATGAACCGGGTCATATGGGGAACCGGGTTACAAAATTCAATTCTCTCTATGTAATCTTGTTCTACAAGCTACACATTCATCCAATTCCAACTCTAAATCACTTGAACTACTCTTTAGCTCTTCTTTTTCAATCTCCTTTTCTAATTCTTCAATTAGATATTTACATGATTGTTCTCATAGCTTTTTCTCCTTAGGTTTTTCCTTCGCCTTATATACCATTTTCAGTACTTCCTTATTATTAAAGACAAATTGATCTTGTAATTTGACTCTTTTGCTTTTAGTTCTTTTCTTTCGAGTTTCAATTATTTCCTAAGCATTAACAAACTGTTTCCAAAGTAGGGCTATCTCAGTATTTTGAGATTCTACAAGCCTAATCATTCTCTTGGTATATCAACGAGTTAATGATACAAGAGAATCATTATTTGCTAGAGCTTTATTAAAGGTCTGATTTGCTTGCCTTAGCTCTGTCCTATCTGAAGAAGAGCTCCTGAGTATAGATAAGTTTAGATCTTGATTGGAGGTTTTCATTTGTAGAATAGAAGATTACTGGAAGGAGTTAAATAGTAATAAATCGAGTACTTTTTGTGAGGTAAAAAGTACTAAACCAGCTCCTCTCCAGTTAGCTTTAATATTAAAAGAATTTAGTGCTTTTTTTCTAATATTTTGAAAGAGTTCTACTATTCAGCTCTTTGAATTTGCTTTACACTAGCTCAAGAATATCGATCGATCTCTAAAGCATAATATCGTTTTATTAGCCTATACACCATAATATCAAATGGTTTAAGCAAGTGAGAGTAATAAGGAGATAATATAAGTAAATCGATATTCTTCTCTATACAGAAAGCAATAAAGCTGTTTGTAATATAACTTGAATGACCATTCATGATCAAAAGTCGAGGTCGGTCACCTGACATTTTCTTGGATTCTGATTCGAAAACCCTTTTTAGCCATTCTAATTCATAACTATTTGAGATCCATCTATTCGTACTAATAGAAAACTGCTAGCTTTGAAGCATATCCTTTGGAATTCATACAGAATTCGTATTCTGAGCCTTGAAAATGATTATAGGTGATAGAGTCTTTCCAGTTGCATTGATACATTCAAATACAGTTATTCATTCTTGCTTACTAGCTATAACTTTTCAATTCGATTTCTGAGTAGAATCGACTATAATATATGTATTTTGAGTATTTCCAACTCCAAATCTGGTTTTATTCATATTATATATATCATCTAATTCATATTTTCGTTTAATGAGACATGTACAAAACACATCAAACCAAGTCTGAATATTCTCTGAAGTTACCTCTTTAGTTCGATTAGACTCTAATTAATGTGAATAATATATTTTAAGTTTTGGATATCGTTTTTGGAATTTATAGATTCATTTGTAATCTATAGGTAGAATTTCTATTGAAATAGAAATTCGAGATAACACGATCTGAATATATTGAAGACGAATTTCGTTAGTTATTTCCTTTATCAATATAGGTGTAGCAGGGAATCTAGTGATAGTAAGTTGTGAAATCTATTGTATAAGAGTATTTTCTTTTATGTTTGAAAGAATTTGAGCCATTTTATGAAATTGAATACATGATTTCCTTCCAGCAACTCTAACTATAAGAGTTGACTTAGAAACTTCAAAATACTCTGTAGCCTTTCTAATTGATTTAAATTCCTTCAATTGAAGTGTAATAATAGTATTCTGTATCTTCTCTTCAATTTGAGAAGGCGTAAGAGGTGATTCGGTATGCATAGCAAAATTTGTTGGGGTTTGAAGTCAGTAATGAACTAAATGTGACCCGGTTCCCCATATGACCCGGTTCACTATAAGTTACGTTATATAAAATCGCGTAAAAATCTCTTCAATAAAATTCCTATATTCAAAGAATTCAATATAAATTCTTCTAATTGTATTGAAGTACAAATCCCGCAGATTAATCAAAAGATTAGTATTGATATAGAAATAATAGAAAATCATTTCGAAGTATCAGAAACAATCCTAGCCTTTTATCTAACTATTATACTTGGAACTCTAATACTATCAAGTCCATTCCCCTTTCAAGAGGAAGATACTCTACACAGAATATCTAGTCCAATACTATTTAATTTATTTAATAATATTTAAGGGACTCAAGAAACTAATTCTCTTAGTAATTTATTCATTACTCAATTCAATACAAGCTTCACCTCTAAATCAAATCTAAACTTCAATCCAAACAAGAAACGAGGTTTATTAATACTTCTAAGCAATCTACACAAACACTCTAGAATTGAGAATAAACTAAATACTCCAAAAGAAGCAATCCTCAAAGCAAGAGATCTTTTAGTTTTAGTCTCTACTCTTACCCAATCATGTGATAAGTAAATAAAGCTTTTAAATCTCCTTGAGATTTTCTGTGAATATATTGAAAAAGAAAGGCTTACTATAGTCTTCAATATTATTATATCACAAATCACTCATCTGGAAATAACTATACAGAAAATCGAATCCCAGGCTAAGGCTCTAATCAAACCCTTCTAATCTATTATTATAATAAAACCAATATATGTAAATATTATAAAGGAAGAAGAATAAAATCTGGTTTCTAAGGGAAAGGTATTAAACCTATCCCAATAAAGAAAAAGATAGACTCTATTCAAAAACGACTAATTCTAATCAAATCAGAGATTATAAATCCTATATCCTTTTTCCCCCTAATCATACAAAACAGAATAAATAAAGTATCTCAAAAGATTGAAACAAAAAACACATACATCTACAAACAGCGCAATTCACACATTGTTCTCATGAGAATAAATTGTAATATAATCTATTTCTGTATCCGCAATCCACCTATTATAAAGCTCAATCGCTCCCCCGGCCTATTATACCGTCGTTAGTGTGCGGCTATGAGCATTCTGGTGCACCGCTGAGCGTGTTCGGTCGTAATCTAATCGTCTCTACGATAATGATGACGACTACAATGATCACCTCCGCAAAGGGAAACGATAATATATACTTTATATACAAAGCAATAATCGAATAGTTCTATAAGGAGGATGGGAAGCAATAAGTAATCTTAAAGATCGTGAATATGATTGATATGTGTATTAAAATATTAAGCAAGGAGGAATTGAGTTATGTTAATGAGCTGAGGTTGGTGTGTATCAATAATATAATCAAACTTATAGAATAAACCGGATCTTCTTATAATACCCCCAGGCCAATTGTGAGATCGATCTCAAATGGATTTGCTAAATCCTATATTGAAGCGCTCAAGACTAGAAAGATATTTCAAGTATTAAAAGATATCAGGATAAGTATACTCAAGATAATAAAGATACTATAGGAGTATAAATAATGAGAACAAAATAGCTGTATAATTTTTATTAAGATAAGAAGTAAATAACAAATGATTATTAATAATCTCTTTGAATTATAATTAAAGATAAAGGATATAATCCCCAGGCTACAATTCGAATTGATCCCCTTGCTTCATTATAATAGGATAGAATAAACACTAGGATACAAAGCTCCGTTGGTTTATAGGAACCTTCTGGGAGAGAAGAATCGCACGAAATTGATTAATACAATTGATACAAATGATACTCAAATCGCAGAGATATAGTTTAACTATATAGTATCCTAGGTCCCTTACGAGATAACAGGAATACTCACATTACTTTCAGATGAGATCATTTGAAAAGAGATTAAGGTATAAGTAGGAGAAGATTCAGCTTAGTATAGAATCTCTAAATATAGGGTTAATCCTTTTATTGGGAAGGCCAACTGGATTATTAGCTTTAAAAAGCCAATAAAGTCATTTCGACTCTTTAACGTTAGCGAATACTCAAAGCCTTTCGACAGACCGCGATGCCCTCAATTATAATAGTATTTTATTGGGTGTTAGCTATACTGCAACCTATATATATGCTATTATTCTGTGTGATACTCTAAATGCAGTGAACTGATTGCTAAACACATCGATGGGAAGATCTATGACCAATGTCAAAACAATGCTTAGTGTATGGGGTGCCACGGACCTTTCTGATCTGTATATAATAATTGTCTAGCGGTGTTACGAATAGTTAATAGCAATCTAGTCAGACTTATATATTAGCAAGTAAAAGAAGTTAGAACTACAAATAAAAGGGAGACCCAAGCAATATATAAAGAGAAAATGAATCCTGCGATTACGCTAAGTATACAACTCTAAGTAGTAATTCCCAGCTCATTTGTTTTGGGAGCTCGCATCATTGCTTATAAAAATGAATAGCAACTTGTGAACCGATCTCTCAAATAAGCCCGTTTAGAAAAAGGACTCTCTAGAAGCCTAATCCATACTCCAGATTATAATCCTTTTCGATATACTAATAAAAGGATAAACTATAATATAATAGCTATAGCTGAAAAAGCCTTTTTACTCCCCGACTCCGAAATAAGTAAAAAGGATAAGTCAGCTGCTGATAAAGCTACTACTACCTCCGCATGAGTTGTATAATCTGTGCGAACTCAGCAGGAAGGAGAGTGTTTATAATTATGTAGACAAATGTGAGGCGCGGACACTCTAATTATATTACTCTTCTTTAGGTCGCTGGAAAGGTTGGTATGGATATTATCTATATTCAAGAGCCCCAACTATATAACAACTCAGCAATCCAAAACCATACTGTTTATGACTGATATCAGCTGATTAACACTTGAGGGGCGACTGATAGCTCTGAGTGTGGGCTACAAGTAATTACCTATATGCAAAAAGGAAGCAATTTGAAGGTCAAACAAATAAGGCAGACTAAAAGCAGAGACCTACTCTGGATCAATGTTAATAGGTATTCGATCCTTAATGTTTATCGCGTTTTGTTTGAGCTACTTATAATAGAATATATATTCAAACTAGAGATCGCTCTAAGAACTAGTATAATCGTTGAAGGTGATTTTAATGCTAAGTACAACCTGTGGGAATCTGATGTACTAATTGCTGGCCAAGGCGATGCACTTGTATAATAGGCTACCGATCAGGGAATGGAGTATATTGGGACCCCTAGTATGCCTATGTATACAAGGGGATACATTCTAGACCTAATCTTCTTTAACCTGGTTACCGCTACAATGGTGATCGATGATGATCTGTATAGCGGCTCCGATTATATCATACAAATTACTACTATTATAAATAAAAGAATCTCCAAATATAAATAAATGTATATCCGAATATATAACTCAGACTTATCCTACCTGGTAGGTATAATAGCTAATTGCATAACGAACCTCCAGAACCTGGATCTCCGATCTACTTATAATATCGATATACTCATTTCTAGATTCATAAACATACTGAGCGCATCTATAAAAGCAATAGAACAGAAAGACTATAAACCTTATCGATTATCCCCATAGTGGACTAACAAATGTAGGGAGGCACACCGGGCACATATATAAACTAAAAGAACCAAAACTACTAACAAGATAATAACTATTTAGTATAATCTACAAAGGGTAGTAAGAGTATCGAAACAAGTTTACTAAACCAAGTACCTGGATAGTGTACAGAACGATTAGGAGCTATACAAAGTTATAAACTAATACAAAATGACCTCAAAAGTAGCTTTCAAGGCTCCTCCCCTAATAATTGATAAGTAAGAGATTACTAGTACTAAAAAAAAAGCTGAAGCACTCTTTACAGCGATCCTCAACTATTTCAAAGCATTGGACAATCTACAATACAATCTACTTTAGAAACAAAGCGGCTAGACGACTTTATTATAGAAAAGAATAATCACTATAGAGGAAGTGGAAAAACATATAATAGAAATCAGAAGCATGTTACCCGAAATCGATCGAACAACTATTCGTCTTTTCAAAGTGTACTAGCTTAGCATCAAAAGTGTAATATATAAGATTTTCGCAGTCTGTCTTACACTCAATTACTACTCAAATAAATGGAAACTCGCTGAAATAGTCATACTACCCAAGGTTGGTAAGAAAGATAGAATATCGTCAAGATTGTGAAGGCTGATTACATTGATATTATATATTAGTAAAGGACTGAAGAGATATATTGCTAATCAAATTGTCTAAATAACTATAAAATATAATGTTATCAGCTTGCAGTATTATAGAGCGCTGTTGAAAAGAGCTAATATTGATTTTATAGCTGCCTTCACTCATGATGCTGAGCTTGCTTTGGTAATCGGCAAAGTAGTTACATTAGTAACGATGGATGTACAAGGTGCTTATGATGCACTCCTTAAAAGATGGCTCCTATAATATATAAAGAAATAGGACTAGCTTATAGTACTCCTACGATTTATTAATTCATTTCTGATTAAGAGATATATGTGTGTAAGACTCGAGGGGATTACAACTTGGGATTTCCTGGTTGTATGCAGCACCCCTCAGGGGTCTCTGCTTTCCCTGATTCTATATACTCTCTACCTTGCTGAACTCTTTAATCAGGAAAGAATATAGCGCTTCGGATATGCCGATAATATAGCTATATATTATACATCCAAAGATCTATTCACGAATGTCTATATGCTTCGTTGAATCGTTTGATATATTCTATAATGGAGAGATCAGAATAAAGTCTTTTTCGCCTTGGAAAAGTTTGAGTTATTTTATATATCAAAGAAATATAAAACTGCGAATCTGGCTATAAGGATAAGTCAGGACCTAATTATTACACCAACCCCTCTAAGGATCACTAGCGGAGTACAACCGACTCTACACTAGCTCGACGTCTTTTTCGATCAGCATCTAACTTTCTTATAATATATTAAAACACGTATTGCAAAAGCTATACGTGTTACAGCTTATATCTGATTAATAGCTAATACAGTCTATGGACTATTTGTAGTCTGCCTGCGAAAAGCGATTATTATTTGTATTATCTTTATTATACTCTTTGGCTCTGAGGTATAGTTCGATAGGCTCCACAAACATCTCCCAAACATACGCTATGCCCCAATCGGTACTGGGATCATAAAACACATTGACCTTGTTAGCAAGACGATTCATAATGCGGCTCGAGGAGCTTTATTTGTATACAAGACTACGCCGACAATCACACTCATTATAAAAGCTAATCTACCAGCTGGAATTATTGTATTAGAGTAAGCAAAACTAAGATTTGCTTTTAGGCTCTAAATAATAAATATACAGTATCTACTAGTGGACCAACTGAAGCTGTATATCAGGAAAAGAGAATAAGAAATAGGCATTCTAAAAGACCTTTTTATCAAGCTATAAAGAATGAAATATGTAATCTCTATAACCAAGCGCCCCAGGCTCCTTCAATTGTATTACTCTTCAGAGTATTGTACTAACCCAACTAATGGTATAAGCAAAAACAATGCTACAAAGGCTTTTAAAGACTAGTGGGATCTACTCTCTTAAGAGGATTATATAATTTTTTCGGATGAATCCGAACAGTACAATAACCGCGGACACTATATAGGGTACGATTATACGATCTATTGCAGTAAGCAATAGGTCGATAGCGGGTACGGTTGTGTGCGTAAACAATCGCACATTTTTGATACAAAGGCGATCAATATGTGGCAGGGACTGGAGTATCTTATAGGCAATATTAATCGTCTCCATTGGGGCTGAATATAGCTATGTATTGATAGCACCTTGGTGATCTGGGGGATGTGAGGAAGAGTCTTTGATTTCTCCTAATAGATCTATTATAAATGTTATCAAGCAATACGATATTATAATATTGCAATTAAGTGGTTCCCTGGGCATATTGAGATAGAGGGTAATAAGGCAGCTGATCGCCTCGTCGATCAGGGTACAACTGGGCTATTGAACCCTGACCTGTCCTGCTTATCTATAGTCAGCAGCTCCTACTCGGTTCTGTGCGCCAAATATCGGTACTCAGAGAATAGATAATGAAATACAAAAAGAGATCTAATCTCCGAAATATATAATATATAAAAACCGATATATAGCATCTTAGAATCGATAAGCCTCAAACTCCCTCGCGGGATATTATACAGACTCCTAGCGATATACACTAGTCATAGTGACTTCACAGTCTATTATATCAGATTCAATTATAAAAATAACCTTAATATTTATATATATAATAATATAAAATGACTGCTATATTTCTTTCAATATCTAATCAATAATTAGTCACACACCGACTAGCCGTTTACATCTAATCGACTATAGTCTGATTGGGATGCGATTATATATATCAACTACATTCTTCAGTCGAAAGATAGCCTCACCAAACTCCTTACTAGCTTCAGATTCTATATTCAGATTTGTTCAAACTATATATAACTATATAAACAATAATCTACTTACTTACTATAGGGTTAAGTACTCTCCCTTTTCCCCCTTTAATAATTAATACTCATATTGAACAATTATATGCGCTGAGAGCGCTCTCCTGATTAATAGTGATCGGCCCCGTTACCCATTAACACTCGGATGATATACAAAATAAGGTCCCCTAATCTGAACTATAAATCATTAATATAAAACAGCCACTCGATCGCTATGAGCAATGCTAAGCAGGGGATCACTAGGAGCACTAAGTCCCTGATTAGCTAATATTACATTACTATAAGCGACTGGAGCATTAGCGCTCCATAGGCCCGCTTCTTAGCACATCTAGAATACCCTTTAGGAGGTCAGATATTAGACGTTAATTACTATAAATAAATAAATAAATAAATAAGATTATGTATTATATAAAAGGATTGGAAATATGTAATTAATTATGATATGAATATATGTAAAGTGTATTATAGAAATATGGATTAATTTGATAATATAATTCTATAGATAAAAAAGACTTAGACTAATATAGAGCTTTTCGTAATTTAATATATCAACAAGATTGATAACAAATTTATTAAAGATATTCTTGAATTCAATAGTAAGTGAGTAAAGCTTATTCAAAAGTATTAGCAAATAACGGTAGGAGAATTGCAAAACAAATTTATTTGACTTATAATATAAAAGCTTAAGGATAATACTACTACTAAAAAAGGATAAATAGAAATCTGTGCGATACAGAAAGAGATTGTTAAAGCCAAATCTAAGTAAAAGGATTTTCTGATAGAAGATATAACTCTTGGCTTTTTTATTCAAGAATTTCCAGATTGCTTTAATATAATTATCGAAATTATTAATGCTCAAAATCTCGATTTTGAGGAGAAATTCGATAAGATCCGAGCTATAGATAAATTTGTAGTATTGAAGAAAACTATTAATAAAATAATGGATACAAATGGAGATACAAATATAACTATAATTATTATTTAAGATAATAGATAATATAATAATTATTTTTGTTATCAAAGTTATAATTAGAATTAATATTCTTATAGCTCTAGTAGATCCAAAGATTGTTTTCTTTATAATAAAGTTAATTATATTGCTTGAGAATACTTATACAAAATAGTTATTCAAGTATATATTAAGAACAATCCAATCAAGTAATCATCCTAATTAATATCAAAGGATGATATATCCTCAAACTAATGTAATTGTAAGTATTTATTAAACCCAACCCTATTCAGATCTACAAAAGATTAAGGTTTTGTTGTTACAAATGTTTCTAACGAAAATGAATCATATGATTACCTGGGTGAGTTTATATATGTTTTATTTTATAATTATATTAAAGAATAAATTACAGATATTGGCTACTTATTGTATATAACTAATCAATTCTATTTTCTATTTAGCATAAAACAGCTCTCGAAATCTTATAAAATAAAAGTTAAAGGGGGAGAACAGAGTATAAATTGAAAGCTCTCTATATATCAGGATTAAACGCAAGCCTATTATCTACAAGATTCTTTTACAAGCACTTTAATGCAAAAGGAGTATTTAATAATAGAAGAATGTATTTCTATAAAGAAAAAAAAATAATATTATTTGTAGACAATTTCTATGGCATTTATACAATCTCTAATAATCTTTCAAATAATAATCTAGAAACTACTTTCCTAGTTATTGAAGAAAAAATTCCTATAGAAATTAGAGATATTGTATATAACGAAATCAAAACAAATCAAATGGAAGTTCAGAGGAGAAATCAATTGAAACACTATGTTACGGGAGCTGCCTCTAGGGTCACGTGGAAGTATCTAGAGATCTCTCGAAGTAGTTTAGACTAGACTTCAAGTAGGAATTCAATAAGGTTGTAACTGGTTGTAATTCTCGTAACTATAATAATAAAACTAATAATTGTTCTTAAGTACGAAGCTCTATATTCAATGAAATCTCATTTCTTATATAGACCTTCGTTCTCTATAGAACCTTGAGGCTCTATTCTGCCTGGATCCCTTGGATCTTATGGATCTAAGTAAATATTCTTCGATTCTATAGATCCTCTAGATCCATTATATAACCATTTGGCTATGTAACACAGTATGTTGGATACCATTGTAATACTATCCCCTTCTCAGCTTAGCGCTTGCCCCAAATGTTATATAGTTAGCAATTTCCTTGTATATACCAACTTTAATATTATCCTTTTCTTTTCTATTATATTACCTATAAGATTAAGGAAATATAAGGAACGTTTTGAACTCGCTTTATTAATCGAGCTCCAAGGTGATATTATGCTATCTTGTACTTATTACAAAATGAACTCTCACATATATATTGTTTTTAAGGAAAATTCGTTTCAATATAGTGAATATATTCATCGGGATACGAAATGTGATATTTCTGGTCCTTTTGCTATCGATCTTTGTAGTCTGATATGGGAGTAGGAGAGATTAGATAAAGAAAAAGAGAAAGCTGCTTCTCTTATGGCGGTTATTACTGCTCGGCTTACATGTTTACAAAAACAGCATAAGTTTCTTCAGGCTCGAGGTAGCGAGCTGATTCGTTGTGGTTTGAAGACTATGGATAAACTGAAGAAAGCGGAGGAGTAAGAAAAGTTAGAAAATAAGCATACTAGAAAGAGCAAGGAAGTAGCGCTTGCCTTTATTGCTAGCTTTAGCGACGATTTCTTCGTTTTCGATTCTTCTTTGGATCCTTCGATTTTTGCTTCAATGGAATCTCTTTCTTTCTGGGCAAATTCGAGTATCTCTAATGAAATGCTTCCAACTTCTCAGAGTAGTTGAGATTTTCTTTTGATTCCCATGAATTTTCGATATATGGATAATCTAATTATTTGATTAAATATTTGACTATATCTCTGATGTATTTACAATCTAGTATTATTTCAATATTATAAACAGCGTTAGGGTTAACTGGTTCGATTTCTGTGATTAATGCGTTTGGCGCTTCTAGTAGTACTGGTTCGAGCAAGGATATATAGAATACTAGGTGAATATTCATTATATCTGATAATCTTAATCAATAATTAATCATTCCTATTATCTTATCAATCTTGAATAGTCCTAGTTTCCTGTGATCGAGTTTATTGCTTGATCTCTTGGTTTCAATGTTTCGTTGTAGCAGATAAACTTTATCCCCCTCTTTAAGTGTAGGTTCTATATTATATTTCGTATTATAATATACTACTATTCTAGATGATATAAATCTTAGATTAAGAACAAGCTGTTCTTACAAATCTTTCAATTGTTTGACTTATATTATTACTAATTCAATATTAACTTTTTGTGACATCGATATCTGATATACTCTAGGATTAAACCCAAAGTTAGTACATACTAATATTATCTTTGTGGTTTCTGTTTCTAATGTGTTATATGCGAATTATACTATAGATAATAGTTCTACCCAATTATCTTATCGATAATTTACATAGCATCTAAGATATGCTTCCATTATCTGATTAATCCTTTCCGTTTGACCATCTGTTTGTAGGTGGAAGGCTGTCAATAGCTTTCTCTTAATACTCATAAGTACTAATAAGGTAGTCCAGAATTTCGAGATAAAGAGCTTATCTCGATCCGAGATTATTTTATCTAGTACTCCATATATACTTCCTATGATTCTAAGAAACATGTATATTAATTGCTTAGTATCCCATATTTCTTTGAATAATATTATATATACAAACTTTATTAGTCTGTTTACTACATTGAGTATCATATTGTATTCGATGCTTATAGTAGAATCTTTTGAGAGTGATAGTTTAACTACAAAGTCCTATATAATAGACTTCTATAGCTGAGAAGATATATCTAGGGTCTGAAGCTGACTATACAGAGTATGTTGTAATGACTTGTTTTGTATATAGGTATTACAATTTCCAACAATTTCTTTAACTATCGTTTTTATTCATAGGAAATAACTGATTTCCCGCATTCTTATAAATGTTCTTATAATTCCTTGATATTCGTGTACCAACAACTCATATTATTTCATTACAAATTCCTTGGTCATTTGATTAGGAATATATACTTTCCTATAAAAGTATATAGTATCGTTTTCTATAGTGAATTCTGATTCCATTGTTTTGCATATGTATATAGCTGTAGCATCCTTATTATAATGTGATTGGATTTGGATCCTGAGATAATTGTCTTCCAATATGTAAGTAGCTATAAGCTGCAATACATTGTAAACCAATGATTCGCCTTCTTTCTTAAATATAGTATATAATTCATACGATTTATTCTCTTGATATTCTGGTTTTTGGCTAAGAGCGTCGGCCCTAGTGTTTTCTGATCCTTTAACATATGAAATCTTAAAATTGTAATTAACCATGGTCTCTGACCATCTGACCTGTCGTCTGTTTAACTGCTTTATTATAATAAAGTAAACCAAGTTCTTGTAATCCGTATACACCTGTACTATGTATTTTGATCTTTCCAAATAAACTCGTTATTCTCTAAATGCATCGACTATTACCAGTAATTCTTTGTTATATATTTTGTAATTTAATTCAACTAATAATAGTTTTCGAGAGTAGAATGCGATTGATTGCTATTTCTCTTTTTGATCTGGTTGGCTCAAAACTGCCCCTATAGCAAAATCTAAAGAATCCGTTTCCACTATGATTGGCTTCTCAGGGTCGAATGTTAACAGTATTGGCTCCTTTGCTATTACTTATTTGAGTATATCAAATGACTTTTGCGCCTTGGTGATCCATTTGAAACTTCCTTGATCCTTTTTGGTTAGATTGATTAAGGATGTTATAATCCCTGAATAACCTTTAATAAACCTTTAGTAAAAGTTAACAAATCCTAGAAAGGACTATAATTCTTTAATTATATTTAACTACTTCTACTCAAACATTGCCTTGATCTTATCTTTACTTATCTTAAACCTTTAGCTTAATATAATGAATCCTAAGAATTCTATTTCCTTAATGTGGAATTCATATTTACTTGATTTATATAGTAAATCGGCTTTAGCTAAACTCTCAAGAATGTTACTAATATCTTTAATATATTAGACCTCGTTGTTCAAATATATTAGAATATCGTCCAAGTAGTATATACAACAAGTGTTCAAGTATTGTAATATGTTAAGATTATGACTCTCTACAGGGAATGGTGGGAAGCTTAGGGTTGACTTTGAGGGCCTTTTTGAGGTTATTCACTCGTATATTCTCTAT
>PQXI01000451.1:0-17484 GCA_004786145.1 Botrytis paeoniae | reverse complement strand
ATTGATAATAAATAATGAATTGAAGTTAACAATCTATACTAAAGAATATCAAGTTATCGAATACAAGAATTGAAGGTATAATGTCCTTTTATACCTTCTACTGGTAGGATCTTAAGGTCCTGCCGGCAGAACCTTTTTCCCTGCCCTGGCAGGTATAATCCTTTTAATTCGTTATATCACCCCCCCTTCCGAAATCGGTAATGTTCTTATTGTTTTTGTCTCTGTTTCTTTATGCCTTTTTTGCCTTTAATCTTAATTTCTGTATCGAACGCAATTCTTTTTCTTGAAGTCGAGGGTGAGGGCAAAGTATTACAATCTGATTCCAAATCTGGGATCTTAATGGTGTAGGCCTTTCTTACTTTGATTGTTTTTCTTGGCGTATGTCTAGTAGTTATACTATCTTCGTTGTTATGAACGCATAGAGTTCTTTCTTCTTCTGATTTCCCAGCTTCTCCTGGGAATAAGAGGGAGGTTGTAGAGAATTCGTTCTTGAATAGACTCAGGATACTATAAGGCAGTATAGTTAATCCATTTTCTTTAAGGAAGGTCGAAGTTGTAGAGAGCAATTTCACTAAGGCCTTTTTCTTCAGTAAGATTGTAATTGTTTTGGTATTGTTATTATAAAGGCCGGGGCATCGGTTTCTAGGATTCCTAATTCCCTGTTTTTTGCTTTTTGCTAAAACTCTTTTAAGACAATTGAGGATTATTGTATTGATAGCTTGGCAGCTATCAATCTGAGACTTGGCTAAATGGAGGGCATGGATTAGAGGGATAGTAAGTAAAATGTTGTACTGTTATTCTTCCATTATTTCAAAATATTCCCGAAATATAATAGCTCAAGGTTCTTTCTAATTATACATTTTGTCATCTTGTTGTTAAAGTTTTTTTCATAATTCTATACTACGTTTCAGAAAGTTTTCGTATTCAGAGTATTTAGTCTAGACTTTAGCTTTGATACGATTGCTAGTCTCTCAAAATCTTTTTTCTTTTTCAAATTGGAATAGCTTGGATGTCTTATTTCTGATATTAAGTAGATTCTTAACAATCTGCTTTTTCACTAGTTTAACTACATTGAATTGTATTTGTCAACTCGAAATTTGTTTGATTCAATTGGTAATTCTAATTAGAGAAACTAATCCTTCAGATTGAAAGATCACTAGGATTAATATCTCTTCCGCATTTAGTTCTAAAGTGGTAGTGTTTGCAAATAGCTTAAATTGTTTATATAATGTAGCTTCATCTATAGCAGCTTTTGCGAGTTCATTATCGGCGGCGGTAGGGGAGGAGATTCTGCTGATATCTGATTTGTTTGCTGGGGCTAGGGAGTGGTTGCAGTCAGGGATTCTTGGCGATAATGCCATTCGGCGGGATGGGCTAAAGAAACTAATAACTGAATTCATTTTGTACTTTTAAGGGGGTATAGAGTAAGTTTGCAAGAATAATGTAATAAGTTTAATAATAATATAAAGTTTAAAGAAAAAGGATTAAATTGTGTAGGGAAACATATATAACAAATGCAGAAAGCAAAAGAAAAAAAACAAAGTATGAAAATAAGCGTAAATAAATGCAACAAGGTGTCTATAGCAAAAACAGAACTTTTATAGATAGTAATAATCGCAGATAAATCAGTTTTTTATAGGGTTTTTTGTTTTTTATATAATAAAAAGAGCGAGGAAGTCTTTTTGTATTGCTGGGTCCATAGGCTTGTCGTCTGCTAGGTGATTGTAATTATCTACTCCTTCTTCCCAGGCTCGGATTCAAGCTGACAGATCTTTCGGTAGTCCTTTTACAATAGGGTATTAAGTATGGAAATCTCGAACTTTGTGAGGTGAATATATGACATCAGAATAATAATATTAATTAGAATTATTATTATATTCCACTCATTTTATCTTGTATCGTAGTTTGTTATAAGAAAGCTTGAAGTCCAGAATTTCTTGCACTTCATATTCTGCATCGCCTGCAATAGAGATGAAGGGCAAGGAATCTTGCTTTTATCCAGGGACTAGGTTGATAAAGGCTTTTCAAAGTTTGTTAGAGGAGAAGACCTTATGAACTTTTATACTTATAGGAAGATCGATTTTATAAGAATGGCCCACCTTTTCCAGAATTTGATAAGGACCGGCCATCTGGAGGTCGAGTTTTTTGCTGAGTCGATTGGTAAGAAAGTTCTTGGTGGTAATGTATACATAATCTCCTACATCGAAATTGATTGCCCGGCGGTGACTATCTACATCTCTGGTTTTCTTGTCCTGTGTCTTTTTAATGATAGCTTTGGCCACCTCCCAGGCTTAATACATATGTTTAGCAAATCTCTAAGCATCAGCATACACCAGCTTTTTTGTAATTATACTTGGTATTGATCTGATCCAATCGAAAGAAGTTGAGGGCAGATAATCATTTTGAAGCTCGAAGAGGGATATGCCCAAACTTTCATGTGGAAGAGTTAATTGGGCATAGTCTATAATTAGTAGTAGGTCCGATTAATCATTCTGAAAGTAGTTAATATATGGACACAGTCTTTAATCGAGGTATTGATTTATAATCTTAGTTTGTCCATCTGTTTGCAGATAGTAAACTATTGAGAGCTTGAGTTTTACTCCTAAAATACGGGAAAACTCATTCCAGAAGTTCGATATGAATTGGGGATCTCGATCTAAGGTAATAGTCATTAGAGCATCCTTTTAGTAATAGATATTGTATATATACATTATTACCATTTCTTTTGTAATAATGATCTTGAGGTATGGAATACAAATTAATTGTTTAGAGAGCCTATTGATTACTACGAAAATATGATCGAAACCTTGCTTATCTGAAGGGAAAGATTTGAAGTCCATGGAGACATTAGTTCATGGTCTGGAAGGTATGGGTAGTAGATGAAGGAATCCTGGGGTTCTATCTCTTGGGACCTGATAATTATGATATTTCGTATAGTTTTCGATATACTGCTTGACGAATATAGGGATTCCTTTTTAGTAATATCTTGCTTTTATTAATAGCTCTGTTTTATTCTTTCCCGAATATATGAAAGAAATCTGAGTATATATTTCATCAATTAATGTTGTTTTCAAATTGTCTATATCTGATATTACTAGTTGATCCTTATATAATAACAAACTATTATATAGCAAATATTCTTTCTTGAGATTGGTTGCTAAGTTGTATTGATCTTGTAGTATAGGGTGCTTTCGATTAGTAAAAAGTAATCGATCGATAAGGTCTAACTCCTCTTGATTGATGGAGAGTAATAATACAATCTTCTCCCTCTTTATACTAAGGTCATCTGCGATTCGAGAATCCAATATAAAGTCGGGGAGTAGAGTTTGAGTTCGGTATTTTGATTTAATCTTTTTCTGTGTAGTGATTTCTTAGTCACAACGGCTGAGTGTGTCTACACAGGTATTATTAACTCCAGAGTGGTAAGCAATCTCGAATCAGAAGTTAGAGAGGATTTCGGTTTAATTAGTTTGGCGTTGGTTGAGGGTCTTTTTTGTTATAAAATATTTCAAGGATTTGTGATTTATAAGAACTCTAATGCAATATGGAGCTTCTGTAAGCTTAGGTCTCTAATACTTGAATACTTTAATGATTACTAGCATTTCTTTATCAAAAATAGTATAGTTCATCTCAGCAGGGAGCATTGTCTTTATGAAAAACGCAATCGGGTGCTATTGTCCATCATCTTGCAGCTGAGAAAGAACACCTCCAACAACTCCATCTAAAGTGTCGATCTCGATCATTGAAGGGAGATGGGTTTAATAATGGACTAAAACTGGTACGTTTATAAGCATATTTTTTAGTTTCTCGAAGCTGGTTATATAACCGGTATCGAACAAGTAGGGGGCGTCTTTCCATATGAGTAATACTAAGGGTCTAGTTATCCGATTATAGTTTTTTATGAATCTTTTATAGAAGTTGTAGAATCCCAAAAAAGATTGTACACCCCGGACATTTATTGGGGGCTTCTAATCTTTGATAACGGATATCTTATCGGGGTTGACTTTTACACTCTCTATAGTAAGTATAAAACCAAAATATTTTATATGTTTCATATTAAATTTGTATTTGTTGATATCTACTTGTAATCCTGCCTTTTTCAAGTGGAATAGAACTTCTAAGATATAAAGTTTGTAATCATTTTCGTTTTTGGAATAAATCAATATATTATTCAGATATACTATACAAATAATATCGAAGAGGTTAAAGAGGATGTTGTTCATGTATCTCTGGTATATTGCAGGTCTATTAGTTAAATCGAAAGGTAGAATCTTGTATTTGTAGATTCTATAGCAAATGCGAAAGGTAATTAAATCTTCAGAATCGGGATACATACAGATCCTGTGGAAGGCCTGTCTAATATCGAGTTTTGTAAAGATTCTTGCTTTGAAAACTCGTGCGAATGTTTCGTTGATAAAAGGTAAAGGGTACTCGTCTCTCTTAGTGATTGTATTGAGTCAGTGGAAGTTTATATAGAAGTATAATCCTTTATTGACTTTTTTAACAAATAAAATAGGAATTATAAAGAGAGAGTTACTAACTTTAATAAATCCCTTTTTGAGGTTATCAATCAGGTATTCTTTTACTACCAATAGCTTCTCAGTAGATATATTATATATTAGGGATATCTTCAATTGAGTGTCCATAGGGATCTCAATACAATGATTATAGAAGGAATGGACAGACAATTTATTCGATTCATATTTCGAGAATACTTCTAGGAATTCGTAATAATCTGTAAACACTCTTTCTACCAATTATCTCAATTCCATATCGCTAGCGTCTTGGAGCCTTGAATTAATAATGGAGTTGAGCTTATAGATATTAATTATAAAAGCTATATTATCGCGCCAACGAGTATAGAATCGAAAGGCTTTAATGGTAATTACAATGATATCTGCGGAGGGGCCTTCAGTAATGACCTGGCAATCTCTTTGTAAGATATTTCTTTTAAGGAATCAGGATTTTTATTCAACAAAGGTTTTGCTAGCAAATGATTTAGGTTCTGCTAGTAGAACCTTAAAGAACATTTTTGAAGAAACCTCCTAAACTTGAGTATAAAGCTTGTATATATATCTCTTAATATTCTATTTATATTTATTATAGAATAAAGGAGATGGGGATAATATTTTTGAGAGTTTAGGATATAAAGTGTTGTATCGAAGGACGTCGTTTTGGAGGTCTAAATCTGGGGTCGAAGATTGGAGAGAAGTTCGAGATATTAGGATAATTTAAGCGAAATATAGAGTAGATGGAAAATTCTTTAGTCAGAGCAATTATTAATACGAAGATCGTACTCCTATATCGTGGTCTGCTAATTAATGGTTTTCGAATATAATATCTCGGGCTATATTGATTAGTAAAAATGATGCTCGGATAAAGATTCTTCTATTTATATACAATGTCAAATGTATAGAATGGATAACCAAAGTACCTCTATTTCCATTATATTCTTTAATAGGTATAGGGCGTTTGAGGGTATTGATAGGTGCATTTATACGTTTAGAGAGTAATTTCGTAAAGGAAGTGTTGATAAGCAAATAAGCTATTACTCTAGTATTTATTAAAGCGGACATTTTTATATGAAACTCGTGAAATAAGATTTGATATGGAAGTATGAAATTTCCTCTGTTGAGGAGGCTTCGAAGATTAATATATTTTAGATTATATTGAAAATCTTAAGGGGAGACTTTCCTAAGGTTTAGTTCTTTCCTGACTTATAAAAGTTGGGATCATCTTGGGGTTCAGTTTTATCAGATTCCTCGTCCAAGAGAAAATTTTCATTGGGGCCCACTTCGTGTAGGTCTCCGGAGGGGTATACATAATCTTTGATCCATCCTTCTATATTACATTTATAACAAGCTCCTAGAGTCTTGATTCTTATTCCTAGTAATGGACACGGTGTAGAAGTCCTTAGTATCAATGTAGAATTTACTCTTACTAAGGGAGTAGCTAATTTCGGGATCTTATTCAAGCCGGAGTTTAAAGGTTTTATTCGGTTTTCTATCTTGAATCTTGCATTAACAATTCTTAGCCAAGTATCGATATTGACCAGGTGATCGGTATAATCTCGAAGTTTCGGGTAGACATCTATAGTAACTAGAATAGTGTTGCAAAGGTTCGAAGAGATTTTATAGGCAATTTCCCTGCGATAAATGCTTTCAGGAATTTCTGCTTTGGAAGCTAATTCCAAGAATTGGGTATAGAATTGATAAAAGATTAAGATACCCATACATAAAGCTCTAAAGTCTTCAATAGCCAGTTTCAAGCGATTAGGTATTAGGAAGATAGTAGCTAAGAAATCTATTGCAGCTTCAGGGATTCGGAACTCTGTACAAATCATTCGGGGTATTAAATGGTTTTGTGCTGTACCTATAGTCCAATTAAATACAGCCTGTACTTTGGATTATTCATCTACATAGTGGTCCGTGTTATCAAGCAATTTCCCTTCAGCAAGGATTCTCTACACTTCGAAGATAGGTTTGATATCATCATTCAAGGGTTCCAAGTCTTTAATTTTATTACTGAGTTTTTCTATTCAATAGGAGCTATATAGGGAGGCCGAAAATCGATGGTTTTCTGTAATAGATAAAACCTGACAAAGTTTGAGGGAGGATAAAGGGGACTTTTATTGATATCAATAGCGAGGTGAGTTTGATCTCTCCATTAAAAAAGCTGAAAGGCAATCCAATTGCTTTTGAAGTTTAGTGTTTTGTTGAATAAATTCTAGCTCAATTGGGGTAGAGGGGTGGATAGTCATAGTGGCTCTTCCAAGTACAGAACCAGAAGGGTTTGCTAACATAGGCGATGCGAAGTGATTAGTTGTAACTGAATTCATAGTTCTTCCAAATACAGAACCAGAAAGGTTTACTGGCACAGGCGATACATTGACTTCAGCTGTTTCATATCTTTCCAAAGATTAAGGTGTTTCTTCAATATCTAACAATTATTCCAAGGACTCGCTTTTAGAACCTTAAATAACTACTTAGAGTTAATATGGTTTATCATCGAGTGGGCCATATCATCGAGTGGGCCACTTTTCCCTTAATTCACACCTTCAACTTCTATACGCGATTTATCAATCAATTATTATAGAATCAACTAATCAAGAAGTCCGAATCTTTCTTACTATCAAAGCTATTCATAAAGATAAAAAACTAAGCATTCAAAAAGCTTCTAAGCTCTATAATATCCCTCGTACAACTCTTCAACACAAAATGAACAATTTATCACCTTGTATAGAAACTCGAGTGAATTGTTATAATATTATAGAATTAGAAGAGGAAGTGATTGTTCAATATATTCTTGATATGGATTCGAGAGGTTTTCCACCTAAATTAAGAAATGTAGAAGATATAGCGAATCATATTCTCGAATCGAGGAGTACAAAGTATATTGAGAAGCTCTGAGCGCATCGATTTGTAAAGCGTCGAATCGAATTAAAGACGTGTTTTAGTTGTGTTTATAACTTTCAAAGGGCTTTTTGCGAAGATTCTAAGTTTATTGAAGAATGGTTTCGATTGGTTGCAAATATGCAAGTGAAATACAGTATTTTGAATAACGATTTCTATAATTTCGATGAAACAGGCTTTATGATAGATATAATATACTCCGGAATGATTATAACTAGTATTAAACGAAATAGTAGAAGTAAGACAATACAACCAAGCAATAGAGAATGAGCTATAGCAATTATATATAGTAATGGGGAGGGTGAAACTATACCCTCATTTCTAGTGGTTTAAGGACAGGTTTATTTTTCGAATTGGTATACTGAAACCGATTTTCCTGCAGATTGGGTTATTAAACCTATATCTAATGAATGGATAAATAATGAGACAGATTTAGAATGGTTGAAACACTTCAATAAGTATATTAAAAACCAAAGAAAGAATAGATATCAAATGTTGATACTAGACAGGCATGAAAGTCATAAATCAAAAGCTTTTTAAATATATTATAAAGAGAACGATATTATATGCTTAAATCTACCACCACATTTAAATCATTTAACTCAACCATTTGATATAAGCTGTTTTAGCAATCTGAAACATTCATATGGTAATCAAATTGATGGATTTATCAAGGCATATATCAATCATATTTCGAAGGTTGAATTCTTTATAGCTTTTAAAGCTGTATATAGAGAATCAATTACCTCTCAGAATATGAAATCAGAGTTTTGAGGAACAGGTTTAATCCCATTTAATCCTGAAGCTGTACTTTCGAAATTAGATATTCGAATTCGTACACCTACTCCCCCCTCTTTCGACCTAAATCAATGGATCTCTCAAACCCCTTACAACCCAACTGAAGCTCTTTTTCAATCAATATTAATTAAATCTCGAATAACTTGTTATCAATCAAGCTCCTCTATACCTATATTCAAGACTGTACTAGCTCTAACTAAAAGTACAAAGAGATTAGCTTATAAAAATACACTTTTAAATGCAGAGATTCGTACACTTCAGACAGCAAATGAGGTATTAAGCAAGTGTCGATATGCAAAAAAAACTCAATTGTATTAAGGGGAAATACTTACTGGATAAGAGGCTCTTGATATATTATCTCAATAAAAGGTTGATGTTCAGATTCAATGCGACGAGCATCAAAAAGGGAGGAATTCTAATGAGGAAGTATTTTCTAGTCGATGCTGTAATAAATGTGGAAAGACTGGACATAATACAAGAACTTGTCAAAATGATATAATAGATCCTAGATTATTAGAATCTTAATAGTTTCAATCAATTGATTTAATGATTGTTGAATAATATAGATTTGAAGGTGTAAATTGAGGGAAAAGTGGCCCACTCGATGATATGGCCCACTCGATGATAAACCACGTTATTCTGAAGGGTCAAACTACTAATTATCTAATTATAAACTTCCTACTGTAATGGTTCTTGTAGTAAAAGCCATTCCAATAGATTTAAATGAGTAATAAGTCTTCAGAGGAGGGTTATATCAGAGGTGCCTATGTATACTCTTGATTTGGGTTACTAATGGAGTCTTAGCTAGATATTCTATCCTTTTTAGGATTGTAATGTAAACTTAATATAATATAACGATTGAATTTAAGATATAATTGATAATTGATAATAAATAATGAATTGAAGTTAACAATCTATACAAAAGAATATTAAATTATTGAATACAAGAATTGAAGGTATAATGTTCTTTTATACCTTCTACTGACAGGACCTTAAGGTCCTGCCGGTAGAACCTTTTTCCCTGCCCTGGCAGACATAATCCTTTTAATCCGTTACACTTTGGTTAATCCTATTTGAGTTTGGTTCAATACTAATACGGTTTTGAATATATATATTGTATTTTACAGCTTCATTCTAGAATTCTAGTGGTAGATGGGCTTTTTTTAATATTACTCTTATATTAGTCTTTGCTGTGTGGATATTATGTTTGACTAGATCGTTTTGATGTAATGATACTGTTATTATAATCTTTGATCGTATTTCAGATTTCCATTCTCGAATTGATTATAATAGTTCTAATGCATTGTTTGTTTTAGTAGCGATCATTAATACTTTTATATTAAGCTCGATTCCTTGTTTCTATTTTTTCAATAAAAGAATCATATCATTTTTATATCTCAAAGGGATAATCCAGTTTATTCTTATTGTACTATTGATAATGAGGATAAAGTATTTATATTCTTGAATAAATCTTAGAAAGGGATTAGTAATATCAAAATAGATCAATTCTAATCTCTTAGATTTTCGAATACTCAATTTATTTAGAATTCTATTAATCATCTTTATAAAGAAATAAATATCATATATATTAAGAGATAAGAGGATCTTAATGGGCTTCTGAAGTATAATTACCTTATATAGATTTCTGATTTTGTTAGGGTCGAAATAATTAAAATATTGATATTAGATTAGGTATTTTTCCTTTTCTAACATTATTAGTTTTTCAGAGATACCCTTTGTACCATCTAAGATCTCAGTAGATAATACAGAATCTTTGTATCTTGATTTTACATGCGAAATAATATATATTCCATTTTTTATTTTGATTTCAATAATTTTATTATTCTTATTGCCTTTTGATATAGAATATATCTTTTTAAAACTAAATCTCTCTTTGAGTCCTATCTTATAGATTCTCTTAGTAAAAAGTAAATTGACTCCTAGTTCTGATATATATAAAACTTTATTCAAAACTATTCTTGATTCGTCCTTACACATTATATTTATCATCCCTTTTTTGTATGAGTATATAGCTCTTTTATTAACTATTATCTTTTATCGCGATATAGTAGTTAGGATCCTGAAAAGAGAATGTTGATTAGACATATATAAAGTAACGCCGGAATTAGTATATTATAGGGATAGGGATGTCTTATTAATAATCTTTTCAATAAAATAACAATATTCGGAATTAGAGTTATCACTACTTTTATTATCAATACTTTTTGTTAAGCTTGATTTGGTTATATAAGCTTTATAATCACATTTCTTTTTCTTTTTGATTCGGGAAGGGGAAGTCGATTATCATCGCTTCTTTTTGTATCTTATATTATATGTTAAGAAACATCTTGCGCATCTAAGTGAAGGGTATTTTTATATCAAATGTTCCGTTTTGTTGTAAAATTCGTAAATATCGGGTATATTTGGCTTCGAGCTTGTATCTGGATTCTAATAGAGATTATAATATAAATTATCTCTATTTCTTCTAGTAATATATACTATCTCTATAAAACTCTTAATCTCAATTTCCTTAACTTATAAATGTTTGATCTTTTGGTTGATTGTTAGAATATTACTAATAATGTATATTATATCAATAATAGTTTTATATTCATTTGAAAGAAATACAATCAGATTTTGGAAGAATGATTTATCAATATACATAGTACTAACAAAAGAATCCACAGATGTAAATCTTCAATAAAGCTCCTTGAGTTTGTTTTAGATATTAATAATTGTTATATCAAATATATCTTTTAGCTAGAAAACGAAATTCTTGATTTTAAGAAGATATTCATTTGTAATAATATTATCGATTTAGATATACTTAATTATAAAATAATTCTAAAGTCCTTTTACTATATCATATTCGTTAACTAAGACTTCATTATCATTAAAGAGTGAGTGATAGATATAAGATAGTGTATTTGCTTCATTTTTAAGGAATATAGCTTTCTTTTCGATATTGAATCGAATGAATATAGTTTTATTATTTTCGGACAGGTTTAATTTCTCAAAACCTTTTATTAAGGTATTATCAATATTAATTGCGATTTGTATATATTTATATAATATTTTCTCACAGATATAGAATATAGCTTTCCCTTGAAGTTGAATCCTTATCTAATAGATTCATTGTTTATAGTTTTTTTAAGTGAGAAAAGAAATATACTTGAAATAATTCTTATATTTGGTGTTATCGTTTATTATAATATTAAATAGATGAAAATATTGTTAGTATAAGGTATTTTTGTATATATTATAACTTTATCAATTTGGGGCAAAGTTGTATAGTAGTTTAAGATGTATGTATATATAATACTTCTTTAAAAGAAGAGTATAATGTATATAATAATTACATTACAACTATCACTTAGTAATTTTTTTGTTGTACTAGGTGAAATCTTGATTGATTTAGTTCTTATAAAGAACTTATTTATTATCAATCTTTATTTAGACTGTGTAGACTTTATTGAATAATTTTTGGTTATAGTTTTACTACAGAATACCAAGCTTTATAATCTATTAAAATAAAAGTGGTAGAATAATGGTTACATATATTATTAACTATATAGATTGATTTATAAAACTTAGAATCTAAACTACAAAGTAGAAGATATATATATATATACATATGTCATATCACATATAATATAGTACATAGTACATATCATATATTTCCAACATATATTACAATAATATAAGATTCCTTTAAATTAATTTCAACAAAAGCTCTTAAGCTATTGAAAACGTTTTACAGCTTACATTAGAACTCAATATCAACTTAATTCTAATCCAAGAACCCTAGATTCTAAAGAATGGAATCGATTTCTCTAATTATAGATCAATTATACACCCCAATTTTATATAAATCCTTTTAAACTTTAATCCGAATCTCAAACCTCAAACTCTTTTATATACTTCTAAAGATCTTAAAACTACAATTAATCTAGCTCCTTATTCTTTAATTGATCTAGATATATAAATAATAAACTATTAAAATGAAAACGAAATGTTTTAAATTATCGATAATTACCTCAAATACTACAAAAATTAATTTTCATACCTCAAATACCCAATATTTTGTATTTTTTGCCTCAGATACCATAGTAGCATTTGAGACTAGTCGAAATTATGGTATTTCAGGTACATAATAAATTAGCTCCTAACAAGTCATAATTATAATATTTCAGTCCTAATTGGTAAATTATAATTGAAGTATTTCAGTTCTATTAGATTCTATTAGCTTCTAAGAAAATAATAATATTTTAGTTTTATTAAGTGAGTTACAATTGTAGTATTTCAGTTTAATCGAGCTAATTAGAAATATGATATTTCAGTTCAATCGAGCTAATTAGAAATATGATATTTCAGTCTAATTAGGTTCTAAAAACAAACGTGACAAAATAAACCGTACAAATTTAGAACTAAATCAGATTTAAACTACCTATAAACTCAATAGTAATCACAATTTGATAGCTATTCGATATAGAATTAGTTAATCGTTTCTAAGCCTCTAAATTTCGAAAATTTTATTTTAATTTCTTTAATAATATTCTCTATAAGTTCCTCTCTAATCTATTCCTTAATCTATCTCTCGATTTCCTTCTTATTCTTTTTCTTGCTTTTGATATTATGTATTGATATAATATAATAGCGATAATATTGAAATAGAAGTTATAGTTGTAGATATAGCTGATGGGTAGACTATATAACTCCTCATATATATTTGATTATTAGGATGCGTTCTCCTCCTTATTAATCTGTTTGTATATTCCTGATATTTAAAATCCTATCATATTCCTTATTAGTATTTCATTGTTCAATTAGTACAATTAATGTATATTTTGTTATATATCTAATTAGAACAATAGATTATCACTTTCTTTGAATATTATAAGAGAATAATAATCTTTGTATTATTTAGAATAGAACTTTTCAAATTAGATATCCAAATCTTCTGTTTAGATTCGAAACTTCTAGTTTAGATCCTAATTCCCTTCTAATTCTATAGAATAGAATCAAAACGGATTTAAACAGCAAACCGAAAAATACATAAATATTAATTATAATAATAAAATAATAGAGAGAGAATACAAATCAAAGAATGAAAAGGGGAAGGGTGAAAGAAAATCGGAATACCTCATATCAAAACTATATCTTTATTTAGATCTCTTAGATATCAAATTCGATATATCCTTTGTTCTATATCTCTTTGAAGATTGTATTGTTCTAGTACTTTGTTGTGGCTCTATATATGTAGTCTCGGATATTGTAAGGATTTTCGCTATTACTTGTTCTATTAATAGATTGAGTTCTAGATCTAACTCTGATAGTAATAATAAAGGGGATAACTACAACGAATACAATTCAGATCTAAATCTAGCTCTTGTTATAGATATAGATTATATTTGTAATCATAAATCAATAATGCTGGAAGGTATTAGAAGCTTTTGGGCCTCCTCTAAAGCCTATGTTATAAGAGTTTTGTACCCCAATTGAACTACAACTCTATCCTCGAATCTAAATTTGAAAACAGATTCATTAGTAGGTATTTATATATTTATTATCTTCTTTGTATCCTTTTCTGGAGTAGGGCCTTTTTGATAATAATCATATGAATCTCTATATGTATTTAGTCTTTGTGGTTTTATATTGAGGCTATAAAGAACCCTATTTATTCGTGATATTCGATTATATACTTACTACTATACTTATTATTTTCCATTCTTTGTTAGTTTCTCTGGTAATATAAGATTGTTATTTAGATTATGTATAATTCAGAATAAAGATACTACTATATAACATATAACTTTCTAATACCAAATTTCAATATTATTCTATCTTTTGTCTTTAGAATCTTTTTAGGGTTCTAAAAAGCTTAACAAAATGAGTGAAGTTGTAATATATAATATAGATATAGTAGATATAGTAGGCATAGTGGGTATAATAGGCGAAGATGATAAAGCTATTGTTAGTAGGAGTAATAAAGCTATAGTTAATGAAGATATAATGAAAAGATTTAAAGAAGTTTTAATCGATATATATAGAATTATGTTAAAAATCAGTATGGTAGAAAGCATTGATATTATGAAGCTATCTAGACTAAACTATAATATATAGGTTTGTGCGTCTTAATGAAGTCATATGATAACTAACCCCGATATGGTATAGTGTATTCCCTGATATACGGTATAATCATTATTTCTAATACTCCCCCAAAAGCGTAATGTAGATCAGAAGAATAGACTTAGACTATAGAGGCTATAGCTAGTTTAAACTAAGCTAAGCGTAAACCTGAAACATATAAAGTCTTGGTATTATAAAACCATTCCATTTGATAGATTCCAAGAAACTAGAGAATCAGCAAATTGATTATCGAATAGAATGATCGAATGATAATAATATAATTCTCTAAAGTACCAATTTTGCTGAAATAATTTTTAAAGAAAATCGTTTCCTTAAGTACTATCTATACCTAGTGTAGACGCTTCTCTAAAGGTGTAGTAGAAAGTATATAACCATACAGTTTCTACTAGTCTATAGAGTTGTATTCTATAGCTCTCTTCTCTCTTAAAGGAATAGGGATAGGATACAGGCTCCTATATAGATCACTTTGATCTCTAAAGTCACCTTGATTCTTGTTCTCTTATTCCTTTTTTAGAGGAAGTGTAGGAGATAATAGAGTATCAGAGTCTCCTTTACAATATATCTCCTATACTATAGAATACTAGTATGCTCCCCTAGATATAATACGATATATCTCCTATATAGTGGAATACCAGAATGCTTCTCTATATAATACATTATATTTCTTATATAATAGAGTACTAATATACTCCTTTAGATATAATGCGGTATATCTTTTATATAATAGAGTATCAAAGTGCTCCCCCAGATATAGTACAATATATCTGCTACATAGTAGAGTGCTATTCAAGTATAGTACGCGTTCTCCTACAGCCTGTAGTTGTTCGCTTCTCCTTCTATATATATTTCGATCGCCTTTGGTTCCTTTTGATACCTCCAGCTCCCTTTACCCTATAACTTCCTCTCAATCATTTGAGTAGATATTGTTGATATAGAAAATCGACATCGAAATCATAGAAGATAGAGATTGAAAGTTGAAATATTGGAAAATATTGGAACTAAGAAGTGAAACACAAAAAAAAAGAAAGGGGTTGTATAAAGATTTCGAAAAGAAATGGATGGGATAGTGGGAAGAAATTTCTTTAAAGATTGTCTACATTTCTCTTAAAATCCATTCAAGAAGAAGTATACAACTTTGCTCAATTTAAGTAAAGTTATATAATATTCTTAAACTTATTTGAAAAGATATAAACTTTTTAAATCGTAAGATATTCTCTTTAAAATCTTAAATTAGATAGGTTTTTGTTACGAGAGCTGCCTCTAGGGTCACGTGGAAGTGTCTAGAGATCTCTCGAGGTGGTTTAGACTAGACTTCAAATAGGAATTCAATAAGATTATAACTAGTTATAATTCTCGTAACTATAATATAAAACTAATAATTATCTTGAGTACGAAGCTCTATATTATAATAAAACCTATTCCTTTATGTAGATCTTCGTACTCTTTGAATCGATAAGTCAACTACCGAAAAGCCGACTTCGACAATTCGATTTTCCTAATCATATAGTGCCAACACCTATAACCTAAAGTAAAACTACTATTTATTTAATCTATACCTACTAGCTAACCTATGCTTACTATCTAATCGGTACTTACTATCTAACCTATAACCACTATATATCCTATACCTACTATAGGATAGATATCAACAAAAGATAGATATCTATCTTTTAATTACTACTTATTTATTTGATTACTACTATCTTTAGTTACCTTTCCATTCTACTATTCCTACAATACTGTTTTCGTAGGTCCTAACACCAAGGCCTTAGGTTAATCTTATAATTTATATTACAATATGAGTACCTCCATAACACTATCCCCTTCCTAGACTAGTGCTTGTCCCAAGCATCTATATAACGGGGCTTCCCCACATTACTATATTATTTTAAAGAGTATTTATTTGTATTCTTTCATTATATCATTTATACCATCAAATTCTATACACTCCGCTATTTCCCTAGCCCGTCGAGTTGAACGTTCTGGTATTAAGCGAGGTTCTTATTTACCGTATATCATTTCCGACCGTTGCTACTTGGTTGATACCTTCGAATCGAAGCATTGCGCTGAGTGTATCCGTAATAAGAAAGGTTATTATATTCCTAGTCCTGAAATTATATCGATTTATAAGTTGTTGGATTACTAGCAAAAGCGCCTTCGTTAAGAAGAGAAAGAGGCTATGGCTAAGATCCTTTGCTTGTGTAAACAATAGGCTTTCCTGTGAAAACAAGAAAAAGAGATAATTCGTTGTGATGTTCGTATATTAGAAGAGCTCGATGCTTTTAAAGAGAAGGAAAAGTTAGAAAAAGAATGTATGAAAAAGGAAAAGATAAATACTACAACCGCGCCCGATCCTAGTGATTCTTCCTCCTTTGACTTCTTCAATTCTTCGTTGCCTTTGTTGTCTAATGCTGAGATTGAGGTTTTACTGGTAAATGCGAATACCTCAGATAGAATGCCTATAACTTCTCAGGGCAGCTGAGGTCCTCCTTATATTCCCATGTGTTTTCTGAATGTGGGTAGTTCAACCATTTGATTAAATACTTGATTTTGCCTCTGACGTATTTATAATCTAATATTGTTTCGACATCATATATGGCGTTGGGGTTGATTAGTTCGATTTCTGTGAATGACGCATTTGGCGCTCCTGGTGGTGCTGGTTCTAGTAAGGATATATGGAATACCAGGTGAATATTCATTGTATCTAATAATTTCAATCGATAATTAACCATTCCTATTACCTTATCAATCTTGAATGATCCTAGTTTCCTGTGATCGAGTTTATTGCTTGGTCTCTTGATTTCGATATTTCATCATAGCAAATAAACTTTATTCCCCTCTTTAAGCATAGATTCCATACTACATTTTGTATTATAATATACTACTGTTCTGAATGATATAAATCTTAGATCAAAAGCAAACTCTTGGAGTAAGAGGTTATATATATGTGTAATATATATATTGATAATATGCGCAAGTGGTGACTCAGATCTTGAATTGACTTTCGAATACTGATTTCAAATTCATTTCCTATTTACAATGATAGAGGACCTGTATATATAGGCCTCTTAGGACTATCTAGAACCTTCCGTTGTCTCCTGTATTTCTAATCAATCTCGTCGTC
>PQXI01000450.1:0-17509 GCA_004786145.1 Botrytis paeoniae | reverse complement strand
AAGAATATAGATTGCCTTTTTCCGAGTCTACTAAAAGAAGGTCTATAAATACTAGCTACAGAAGTCACGTGATTGACAAGGGATGTTTTTCCGTTCACAGTATCTTCTTTCTTTTAACAGAAACAGAATTTTCAATATCACTTGTTATCCTCTTATTGCTTTGAGGGGTTGATAAAATGAGTTTACTAACGTTTTTACCTTTGAATAGGGTTTTTGGGAAGCTATTATTATCATCAAAGAGATTGTCCTCAGAATCCGATAGTATAGAAACAAGTTCACTATTTTTATCTAGCATAGGAAATATTCTTTTCTCGTTTTCAGAAATAGAAGCATTAATAATTTTGAAATAGGATTTATTATTATATTCTAGTTCGAGAGATTAAGAATCTATGAAAACTTTCAAATATTGATTATAAATGATTTGTTTATATTTAGTATACCATAATGTAAATATTTCTTTGTTTATATCAAAAAGTTTCGCAGTCTTATTAAGTATAGTTTGATCATCCCAAAACAATCCTTTAATTAGTACTTGCTCTATAAGGTTTTCTATAATCAAATAGCATTTTATAGAGAAATCTGAGATTTTATATTGTTCTCTATTTGTTATTGTTTTATTGAAAATGGAAATTAAGGTTTAATAAGCTCTTCTGACTTCTTCATATTTCATACTATTTTTGAGGAGAGGTTATATATTACTATTAGTGTTTTTGATGATTATAGTGTAGGGAACAATAAAAGCTGTAAACAATTACATTACTAGCTCTATATTAGATTCTGAAAATCAGATCAAATTGCTATTAGCTAATATCACCCATCCCCTATTATTAATAGGTGCAAAGTCAGGGGACTTCATAAATAAAGAAAAACCATAATAGTTTTTCTTTAATCCGATATCTTGAAAGTATCCTTTTTCGAATATACCACTATTTGCACCTAAAATCTTCATTATCAGACTTTGCCAAATAATTTCAGAATCACTTCTCACTCAGCTATAATATATTGCTCAATTGAATATAAATTCTCGATCCATAACTAAATAGGTTATATAAACTATAAATTACTCTATTTGATTAAGATTTGATTTGGAATATAAGAGTTTTGCATTTCTATGTACAAAGATTTGATTAATTGTTTTGTTTTTCTGAATAATAATAGTTGAAAAAGGAATAGTGATAAGCCTGAATTCTCGATTCATTCATTATTTCAAGGTATATCATCAAAGTTTCAGGTCTTATCTGTAAGCTTGTTATATCAACAAATAATAGCAATAATGAGCAAAAGCTAGATCTTACTTTTCATAACGATTATAATAAGAGTATATAGCTACAAATTATTCAATAAAAGATTAATATTTGATAGTAATAATATTAAGACAGTGCTCTAGGGAACTCTTGATATAATAGCCGATTTTGCGAATATATGTTAAGCCAGCTATATATTGTTATATAACTTTGGTTTTAGTAATGTTGACTTTGATAGGACGGAATTTGAGAACTTTAAGAATCTTTCTCTTTTTTTCTATACTAGCTAATTCATGAGTTTTGAATCAATTATAGTATTTACTATTAATCCGAATTTTATTAATTTGATTACAATTTTTATAAAGAAAATAAAGACGACGTATAATATTCATTCAATTTATATAAAAAGCTTTAAGTCTAAGAGTTCCTATAAGTTAATAAATATAATATCTATATAGCTCTTTTGACATCAAATTCACTAGTTCTACTATAACCATCCAGTCTACTAACTTAGCTAAATACCTTTCTTTCAACGTTAAGTACTAATTCTTTTCTATTAAAACCTTAGCACTATATTTATAAGCTTTAGATACACCTAATTCCTCTTCTTTTTCATTTGGAGTGTCTTAGTGAGTGATTATTTTATTCATAATACATTTTATTATTGGTTTCTTTATTATAGTATTAATAAAGATATCAAGTTTGTTTTATTAATTGATATTTGTAATTTCTTTTTTATTGAAAGGAATAATAGGAATTTCTATAAACTCAATAACTAAGTCTTCTACTAATGAGTTGTTTTTCAAATAGTCGATGCTAGCTTTTCCCAATATTTCGACCATATTATACTTAAGACCTAGCGTAACTCTTTAAATATCCTCCTATTAAAAAACAATAGTATTATTATCTTTATTAAGGATTTTAAGTGCTTTCTTGAATTCAAAGAATATTAAATATCTATTAACTCATATATTAGATTTAAAGGGATTTGTTAGTTGATGGATAAGTTCTCTATTAATTATCTCTAATATTTTCTTTAGGCTAACCATCTTTACTAATCTAGAAAGTTCTTTATGGAATTTTATACTATACAACATAATGAGAATCGTAGTAAAGAAAAAACCTTTCAAAGAATATATCTAGAATTGTTTGATCTTATCAATTATATTTTGTTATGTCTTACGAATCTTTATAATATGATTAAGAATATCCTTATTTTTGGCTTTTATTTACTTTATGGAAATATTGGCTTTGAAATGAAGATTGTTATGAAGGATTTAAACTATTAACATTTCAGTGAGAGTATCTACAATTTCTTTCTAGATTTCTATCCAAAAATTGAATTTTGTAAATACTATATATTATTGTTTCTCCGGGAGTCGCTCTATTATTCGAAAGGCTTCAAGTAGATCAATAATTTTCTTGTTATCTATAGTTATTAGTATATTGTGACCTATATGTTGAAATTAAAGATTCGAATACTAAATACTTGTAATATTCTGAAAATCTTTTTCTAAAGAATTAGAAATATGATCTTATTTAGATCCAAATATTTTGAAAGTATACTCTAACAATTTTGCTCAAATTTAGTAAAGTTATATAATTAGTATTAGATTTATATAAAACGAAAAGAAATACTTTGTAAGTATATTTCTAAATGGAAAAATGAGATGAAATAAAATGTATATAGAGAAAACAGATGTAGGTTTAGATTGAGTATAATATAAAAGGAATAAAACTATATTACAGAATTTCAGGTAGAGTAGCAATACTTTTGAAATAAGAAGATGTAAAAAAGGTGTTTAGAAATATAAAGAAAACTTTTTAAATAGGAGAAGATTATTTGTTTTCTTTATAGTTCTACTTATTTGATATCTCTTTTCTTTCTAACTTATTTAGAAGCTTGTAAAAGATAAAAGAGGTAAATGAATTTTACATTTATTATTTGAAAGAGCAAATATATTCCCTCCTCATCTAGAATCTTAATTAGAATCCTGTTAATCATTTATACATAGAGAGAAACATAGTCTTAATTGATAGGCTTATTATAGGAATCTCTATCCTGATATGAGTGTTTACATTTGTTGATAGTAAAGGCTCATTGTTTGATTGTAATTGATTTATTATTTCTTTAGTAGTTGTAAAGCGTTAAATAATTCATTTATTTTGTTTTAGATTTAAAAGTGCTTTGAGAGGATCTTTAAGTTTAGTTTCAATAATATTCTCTAAACTTTCTTCTCCTTCGACTGGAATATATTCTTTTTCTCTCTTAATAAATTTCTTGAGTCGAGAGTCTGAATAAGTTTTATTAATTAGAGTATCATTCATTTCTTTTAATAGATATATGCCTTTCTTTGATAATGCTTTACTTATTTGATATAGATCAAACCATTGATATACAAGTTTCTTTTTTCGTAATATATCAATTTTAGATTAAGAATCGAATTGAAGTATAATATTTCCTATAGCGATTTATTTATTGATAGTATTATTATTTTTATCAAAGCGTGCTTTTCTATTCAAGCGGTAGTGTTTCTTTTGGATAATCGCTTTTTTCATATCAATATCGCGTATTTCCAATTGGTGAAGTCGTAAGACTAGGAGATCGACTTGAGTAATCACTTTTTCCTAATCTAAAACTCTCTAGGTATAGAATTATGTTTTTATGGATAATATAGAGTAGTATTCATAAATAATATAGAAAGAAGTTAGATTAATGGGTCGGTGCATAATAACCCTATCAGCAAACAAAATCACATCAAAATAGTATAACTATTCTACTTTATTATTTATTACTTTGATTAATCCATCAGCTAGGGGTTTATATTCTTATTCAATTTAACTATTTGCTTTTGAATTGTAGATGGAGATCTGCACTTGTTTAATATTATACTTTTTCAAGAAGTATTTTATATATACTTTATTCTTTAATTCTCTATTCATAGAAATCTTATTAAATATTGAGTGTCTGTAGATAATACTCTAAATGAAAGCTGTTATAGCCTGTGAGGTAGCATTCTATAAAGCCTTGACTTCAACCCAACCTAATAGATTATCTTGTAAGGTAACTAAGTATTTGTAATTATTATCCAGGGGTATATATATAATATTCAAGTTATACTTTTGCTAACATATGCTTACTCATGTAGGGTGTAACAATTCTTCTTATATATTCGAGCGTTTTAATTGACAATTAGGGCAGAAACTAACGAATTACTTAACCTGCTCATATATTCCCTTTCAATAGTAAAGTCTATACATCTTATCGAAGGTGCTTTCGACTCCCTTGTACCTATATATATCATGTAGATTACCAATCAAAGAGGTTTGCGTTTGTTGATTGTCGATAACCTTATGATATGATACATTTTGGGTCTTAATCTTGAATAAGCAATTATTGCATACCGAGAATCCTAATACATGTTTTTTGAAGCTAATGAATTCTTATTTGATCATATTTTTAGAGTGTTGTAGAGTAATTAAATATTAGGCGATCTTATAGCTCTCTTTATTGTATTCTTCTTTTAACTCATAACTTTGTTTAGATTAAGCAAAGTTATTCGAATCCGAAGTGTCTTCTATATTATTGAATTCGCTTGTAATCTAATTATTAATATCTATCTCATTCTTTTCATTCTCTAATAACTCTGTAGTTGTAGTAGATCTCCTCAAAAGTCCATTAGTAGCAGTATGAGTAATGTCTTTAATATATCGGATTTCGAAGTCAAATAATCTGATTCATATAATTCAGCAAGTAATTAAAGTATTAGGAAGGTCTGTTGCAACTCTATTTAGTTGGGCAACTAGAACTTTTGTATCTATTTCCAATACGAAATATACCCTATAGAAATCAAATCTGTATTTTCGAAGGGCTTTTAGTACTCCTCGACATTCTCGTTTTATAGTATTATAATTTCTCTCAGCAATATTCCAAAGTCTACTCTCAAAGTGTACAATAGTCCGTTTTCCATTGAGTTCTTAATTTAAGATAGAATCCCATCTGTTAAGACTTACATCTACTCCTAGAATGATGAGACTAACTAGAAGTATAGCATTATAGTTTAACGGTATTAAAGCTAAAGGTTTTGTCAATTCTTTCTTAAGTACTTCCATTAATCGAGTTTGCTTCTTTGTTCATAAAAAGTCACAATCTTTCTTAAATAAGTGATACAATAGTTCTGCTTTTAGTATAAACTTTTCAATTCATATCCTATAGTATATATATACTCCGAGGAATATATATATTTCTATTACAAACTTGGATTCTGGTCAATCGAGGATTTTCATAATTTTTGCCTTGATAGGTTTATGTCCTTCAGATTCAATTATATATTTTATTACTTCCATTTTATTATAGTATTATTTTGATTTAGTATCGACAGAATAGTCTATATGTTCAAGACGTTTAAGAGTTTTGTTAATTGCTTGAATATACTCTAGAATAAACTTACGCACACCATTAATTACTTCTTCCTTATTGTAATCTGTTTTTGGTTTTTTAATATCTATATTATTCAAAAAGGAAATTACTATCTCTAGTATTAGGTCTTCCAGAATTTTCATAATGATTCAATAGAATTGAGCTATAGAATTAGCTGCTTCTTAAGGAAGTATAATATAACAAAGTAGTTCAAGTAGAGTTTGAAAAGTAGTTATATTATGATTTTCAGGTGTCAATAGAATTTGATTATAGTTTGAAAAGAAATTGATTAATAAAGCTACTATACAATCTACGAAATTTTCTATAAAGGCATTTGTATCAGGAGGTAAATTTGCATTTCGAATTATATACCTGTTGAGTTTAATCACAGTATTGATAATTCGATAAATACCTGGAGTCTTCTTTTTTATTAGAAACCATAGATTGCAATAAAGTCCATCGCAATATTCGAATACTTCTTACTTTATTCTATCTTATAACATTATAGAAACTACCTCTACCAAGGCTTTTGGTACTAGGAATCCTGGTGTTTGCCATGCTTTGTAAAAAACAGTTCTAATTCTTTGTAATAAAGCGACTTCCTCTTGTATTTAGCCAGTATGAGTCCAGTCAAATATTAATATATCTTTTCGATTAAGTAAATAAGCTATTAGCAAATCCCTTTTTAAATCTGTCAGGATCTGGCTACAGTCAATTGCTTTCATTCTTTTCAGAATAAGTCAATATTCTTTAGGTTTTTTATTGAAATGAGGTATTAGAAAGTCTTTCCATTTTCCAGTCGATTCTTGATACGGAAATTTCAATTTGTGGTGTTCTAATCAATCTTCTTTTCCCTTAGGAGTTTCTCTAATAGGATTATTAGATTGATTTGAAGGGTATACTTTGATCGCTTTATTCTTGTATAATATATTTATTTGATTAGAGCTTGCTCTTCCGATTTCAACATTAAATAATCTCTCAAAGGATTCTACTGAAATAATATTTTCATATAAGCTTGACTTTTTTAATATATTGAAATAGAACTCTTGAAATTCAGGGCTGAGTGATTCATAGAGTTTTGAAAAGTAATCTTGCTTGATTGTTTTATAACTTTGTCTAGATTAAATAAAGTTAGTAGTGTTTAGGGGATTCGAGGAGCTATTAGTATATTATCTCCTTAATATATTAGTATTTAGTTTTCCGAGGGTTTACTAGTTGTAAATTGTTGAGTTGTTATTTGTTCTGCACTTCAAATACTAGTTTGAGTTTCCCTTTCATTGTTTACAATAGTTAGATATTAGACTCCGTCTCGATAAATAAAACTAACTTCTCCAATAATAAATCATAATATACCTAATAGCAGATTATTGCGGGTATTCTCTATAATATAGATATTCACTATATTCGAAACTCCTTTTAAAACAATTCGTATATTTCTGCAAATTCCTCTTAGCTTTAATTGGTTTGAGCTGATATTCATAATTGTTATATAAATTGGGCTAATAGGTAAATTGAGTTTTCTGGCTAATATTGAATTAATCAAATTGATTATTAATTCTGAATCCGGTATAGCTTTGATTAAGCCTTAGCTGTTTACTATAACTCTAACATTTGAAAGGCCTTCTCGATTATCTTTAATACTATAAACTATATCCATATGATTTACAGTTTCCAATCTCTCTGATCTAAGATTTATTGAAAGTTGGTTAATAAGACTAATTACATTAATATTAAGACTTAAGAGTCTTATAGAATCCTTTACCTTGAATATCCATCTCTTCCAAATTACTAGACATTCCCTGATAATCAAGTCTAGAGGAATACTAATTGATATAAACAGAATATCATTATCAATTTCCTCAATTATATTATAATTGTTTTATATAACTTAAGATACTATTTTTTGTTTTGGTTTCCTGGTTTTGTTAAGTACTTTTTCATAGACTATTTCAGGACTATCCGTGTTCTGAATATTCATTTGTTCCGGTTCTAGTATTACTACTGGTTTTTAATTGCCCTGAGGAATTGTATTAATAGGCGATGTTAAGTGAATATATTTAAGGATTTTCTTAGCAAGCATTACATCTAACTTCTATAAAGCTTTGCTTTATGTTTTATTGACTTTGTTAGAGTTATATAAAGATTAATCTTTCTTCCTTGGTTTAGATTCAATTATATTGATAAACTCCCCTATAATGTAATCTAATGAATTATTAATAAATAGAACTTCATTTATGAAAATATCCTTAATGAGTTATACTTATTCCAATTCGTTTACTAGTTTATCCTACGCATAAGCCTTTACTTTTAGAATCACTATCTTAATAAGAATTCCTTAAGATTTATTATTATGGATTATAAGTATAGGGTTTTCTTTTACTCCTTTAAATCCCCAAAACGTAAAGCTATATTTATTGTAATAAATATAATCTTTATTAACAAATTCTCTAAAGATAGAATAGTCTTTTTTAAAAGCATAATCAGTTTTATTAGAATATTGATTATTACAAAAATAGTAAATCTTTTTATAAATTATATTAATCTTCTCGTACTCTTTTTGAAACTCATTCTATATATTATAAATATTTATAGGAGGGTAATAGAATATCATTAGAGTTTGAGTAACAAAAGATAATTTATAGTTCGATCTTAAATTAAATATTATTATCTTCCCTTTAATTTTCAACAGGGTTTTATCATTCAGAATGCCTGCGGTAAAACTCTCAAGCATTTTAGTGATTTTATTGATCCCATTGTCTTTTTGAATAACTAGGCTCTTGACTTGAGGCTTAGCTTTCTTAAATGAAGTAACAATCTCAATCAGATCTTTTAATCCTGATTTCTCCTCTGTATCATTTGTATTAAGAATCCTATACTAGGATTTGTTCTCTGAATATTAAATCATTCAATTGAAAACTTTATTTCATTCTATTATACCTGGTTTTTTTAAGTCGATCTTAATATTAATAATACACTTGCGAGCTACTCTCTTAGGAATACTTTTCAAGAATGTTTTAGTTACATCACTCTTAATGGAAGCTTTATTTCTAATCAAGTATTATGTAATCTAATTATATTAACAGGCGAATTGAGCAAGTCTATCTAAGTTTATTTCTCCTTCTTGTTTGTATTTCTTGGTAAGGCAATAAATATATTCTCGAGAATACATTTTCTGATAAATATTGCTAAATAAATATTCTTTTAAAAAAGCAGATTTAAATCAGTATTTCTAATTCCAATTCTTTTGTTATTATTCTTTTATAGCTTTAATATCTTCTTGAAGAATTTATTCGATTTGCAATAGAATTCGGAGACAAAAGTCTTCTTTCGTTATTCTATAATTGTATCAAAGCTGTTCTATTCCCTCACATCATTCCGTAGTATTGGAGCCTTGGAACTATGGCATTCCTTTTTGCCTGGGGAGAGGTAATAATAGAGCATTAGCCTTAGCTAGATGTTCTATTATGTAAGCAAACTGTAAAGTACTAATCTGTCTCTCAAATTGAGGAGTTTTAGGGTTCAACTTGTATTTTGAGAACTAATTCTTTTAATGCTTATTCAGAGGCTTGAAATCTATTTGCTTGTTTTCAAATATATCGGCGGTTTCCTTTTTCTTGAGAGATACAATTATAATTAAAGATTCTAAAAAAGCTAAGAAGGATTTGTGATCTAGATCAACTCCTCTTGCTTACTCAGAACTCCCCTCAAATATAGTAGAGTTCATATCTAATGAATTTTCGAGTTTTGATTTCTTATTTTAGTAATTGATTAATTATTATAGAGAAAATTTTAGAGGCTTCTAATATCTTTTTATATTGAAGCTTAAATTCTTAAAGGTTTTAAGTTCCTTTTATATGTAACGATTGAGTTCAAGACATAATCGATAATTAATAATAAATAATAAATTAAAGTTAATAATCTATACAAAAGAATATCAAGTTATCGAATATAAGAATTGAAGGTATAATGTTCTTTTATACCTTCTGCTGATAGGACCTTAAGGTCCTACCAGTAGAATCTTTTTCCCTGCCCTAATAGGTATAATCCTTTTAATTCATTATATTACTTCCCCTTTCGGAATCAGTAATGCTTTTATTGTTCTTGTCTCTGTTTCTTTATACCTTTTTTACCTTCAATCTTAATTTCTGTATTAAACGCAATTCTTTTTTTTGAAATCGAGAGCGAGGGCGAAATGTTATAATCTGATTCTGAATCCGGGATCTCGATAGTGTAAGTCTTTCTTGTCTTGATCATCTTTCTTGGTGTATACCTAGTAGTCATATCGCCTTTGTTGTTGCAAACGCGCAGAGTTCTTTCTCCTTCTGATTTCTCGACTTCTCCTGGGAATGAGAGGGAGGTTATAGAGAATTTGTTCTTGAATAAACCTAGGATATTGTAAGGCAGTATGATTAATCCATTTTCTTTAAGGAAGATCAAAGTTGTAGAGGGTAATTTCATTAAGGCCTTTTTTTTCAGTAAGGTTGTAATTATCTTGATATCATTATTGCAAGGGCCGGGGCACCGGTTTCTAGGGTTTCTAACTCTCTGTTCTCCGCTTTTCGCTAAAACTCTCTCGAGGCAGTCGAGGATTGCTGTATTGATAGCTCGGCAGTCATTAATCTGAGATTTGGCTAAATGGAGGGCATAGATCAAAGGAATAGTGAGCGAGATATTATACTGCTATTCTTCCACTGTTTTGAAGTATTCCCGGAATGTAATAACTCGAGGTTCTTTTCAACTATACATTTTGTTATCTTATCGTTGAAGTTTCTTTTACGATTTTATATTATGTTTCAGGAAGTTTTTGTATTTAGAGTGTTTGGTCTGGACTTCGACTTCGATGCGATTGTTAGCCTTCTAGAGTCTTTCTTTTTTTTCAAATTGGAATAGCTTGAATACCTCGTTTCCAGCGTTAAGCAGATTCTTAACAATTTGCTTTTTTACTAATTCGACTGTATTAAATTACATCTGCCAGCCCGAAATTTGTTTGATTCGATTGGTAATTCTGATCAGAGAGACTAATCCTTCGGATTGAAAGGTCACTAAAGCCGATGTCTTTTCTATATTTAGTTCTGAAGTAATAGTGTTTGTAGATAGCCTAAACTATTTATATAATACAGCTTTATCTGCAGCAGCTTTTGTGAGTTTATTGTTGGTGGCGGCAAAGGAAGAGGTTCTGCTGGTATCTAACTCGTTTGCTAGGGCTAGGGAATGGTTATGGTTAGGGATTCTTGGCGATAATACTGTTCGATGGGATGGGCTAAAGAAGCTAATGACTGAATTCATTTTGTGCTTTTAAGGGGGTATAGAATAAGTTTGTAAGAATAATATAATAAGTTTAATAATAATGTAAAGTTTAAAGAAAGAGGATTAAGTTGTACAGGGAAATATATATAACAAACGCAGAAGACAAAAGAAAAAAACAAAGTACGAAAATAAACGCAAACAAACGCAACAAGATGCCTGTAGCAAAAACAGAACTTTTATAAATAATAATAATCGCAGATAAATCAGTTTTTTATAGGGTTTTTTGTTTTTTATATAATAAAAAGAGTGAGAAAGTTTCTTTGTATCACTAGGTTCATAAACTTGTCGTCTGCCAGGTGATCATAATTATCTACTCCTTCTTTCCAGGCTTAGATCCAAGCTAGTAGATCTTTCGGCGATCCTTTTGTAATAGGGTATTAAGTATAAAAATCTCGAACTTTGTAAGATGAATATATGACATCAGAATAATAATACCAATTAGAATCATTATCATATCCCACTCATTTTATCTTATATCACAATCTGCTATAAGAAAGCTTGGAGTCTAGAATTTCTTGCACTTCATATTCTGTATTACTTGTAATAAAGATAGGAGACAAGGAATCTTGCTTTTGTTTAGGGACTAGGTTAGTGAAAGCTTTTCAAAGTTTATTGAGGAAAAAGATCTTATGAATTTTTATATTTGTGGGGAAATCGATTTTATAAGAATGGCTTACCTTTTCTAGGATTTGATAAGGATTGGTCATTTAAAGGTTAAGTTTTTTATTAGATCAATTAATAAAAAAGTTCTTAGTGATAATGTATATATAATCTTTTATATCGAAATTGATTGCCCGGTGGTGACTATCTATATTTCTGGTTTTCTTGTCCTATATCTTTTTAATAATAGCTTTAGCCACCTCCCAGACTTGGTATATATATTTAGCAAATCTCTAAGCATTAGTATACACCAGCTTTTCTATAATTATACTTAATACTGATCTGGTTCAATTGAAAGAAATTGAGGGCAGATAACTATTCTGAAGCTCGAAAAGGGATATACTCAAACTTTCGTATAGAAGAGTTAATTAAACATAATTCATAATTAGTAGTAGGTTCGATTAATCATCCTGAAAGTAGTTAATATATAAATACAGTTTTTGATTAAGGTATTAATTTATAATCTCAGTTTGTCTATTTATTTACAAATAATAAACTATTGAGAGCTTGAGTTTTACTTCTAAAATACAGGAAAACTCGTTTTAGAAATTCGATATGAATTGAGAATCTCGATTTAAGATAATAGTTATTGAAGTACTCTTCTAATGGTAGATATTGTATATATACATCATTGCTATTTCTTTTGTAGTAGTAGTCTTGAGGCATGGGATACAAATTGATTATTTAGAGAGCCTGTCAATTATTACGAAAATATGATCGAAATCTTGCTTGTCTAAGGGGAAAGATTTGAAGTTCATGGAGACATCAGCCTATAATCTAGAAGGTATAAGTAGTAGATGAAGGAATCCTGGGGTCCTATCTCTTGGGACCTGATAATTATGATATTTCGTATAGTTTTCGATATACTACTTAACGAATATAGGGATTCCTTTTTAATAATATCTTGCTCTTACTAATAACTCTATTTTGTTCCTTTCCGGGTGTACGGAAGAAATCTGAGTATATATTTCGTCAACTAACGCTGTTCTCAAATTGTCCGTGTCTAGTACTACTAGTCAGTCCTTATATAATAACAAATTATTACATAGCGAGTATCCCTTTTTGAAATTGATTGCTAAGTCGTATTGATCTTGTAGTGTAGAGTACTCTCGATTAATAAGAAGCAGTCGATCGATAAGATCTAACTCCTTCTGGTTGATGGAGAGTAATGATGCAATCTCCTCCCCCTTTATACTAAGATCATCTACAATTCGAGAATCTAATACAGAGTTGGGGAGTAAAGTTTGAGTTTAATATTTTGATTTAATCTCTTTTTATATAATAACTTTTTAATCACAACGATTGAGTGCATTTGTATAGGTATTACTAACTTCAGAGCGGTAAGCAATCTCGAACTAGAAGTTAGAGAGAATCTCGGCCCAATCGGCTTAACGCTGGTTGAGAGTCTTTTTTATTATAAAATATTCCAAGGATTTGTGATCTATAAGAACTCTAATACAATATAGAGCTCCTATAAGCTCGAGTTTCCAATATTTAAATACCTTAATGATTGTTAGCATTTCTTTATCAAAAATAGTATAGTTCATTTCAATAGGAAGTATTATCTTTATGAAAAACGCAATTGGGTGCTATTGTCCGTTATCTTGTAACTGAAAAAGGACATTTCCAATAACTCTATCTAAAGCGTCGGTCTCGATTATTGAAGAGAGATGAGTTTAGTAATAGATTAAGACTAATACATTTATAAGTATATTTTTTAGTTTTTTGAAGCTAGTTATACAACCGGTATCGAACAAGTAGAGAGCGTTTTTCTATGTAAATAATACTAAGAATCTGACTATCCGATTATAATCTTTTATAAATCTTCTATAAAAATTGTAGAATCCCAGGAAAGATTATACACCCCAGACATTTATTGGAGGCTTTCAATCCTTGATAACGGATATCTTGTCGAGATCGACTTCTATACTCTTTATAATAAATATAAAACTAAGATATTTTATACATTTTATACTAAACTCGCATTTATTAATATCTACTTGTAATCCTGTCTTTTTCAAACGGAATAGAACTTCTAAGACATAAAGTTTGTAATCATTTTCGTTTTCAGAATAAATTAATATATTGTTCAGATATATTATACAAATAATATCAAGGAGATCAAAGAGAACGTTATTCATATACCTCTGGTATATTATAGGTCTATTGGTTAAATCGAAAGATAGAACCTTGCATTTATAGATTCCATAGCAAGTGTGAAAGGTGGTTAAATCTTCAGAATCGAAATGTATATGAATCCTATGGAAGATCTGTCTAATATCGAGTTTTATAAAGATTCTTGCTTTGGAGACTTGTACAAGTGTTTCGTTGATAAGAGGTAGAGGATACTCGTTTTTCTTAGTAATTGTATTGAGTCGGCGAAAATCTATACAAAAGTGTAATCCTCTATTAGCTTTTTTAATAAATAAAACAGGAACTACAAAGGAAGAGTTACTGACTTCAATAAATCCCTTTTTGAGATTATTAATCAGATATTCTTTTACTATTAATAGCTTCTCAATGAACATATTATATATTAGGGATATCTTCAATTGAGCGTTTATGGGGATCTCAATATAATGGTTATAGAAGAAGTGGGTAGACAATTTATTCAATTCATATTTCAAAAATACTTCTAGGAATTTGTGATAATCTGTAGGCACTTTTTCTATCAATTATCTCAATTCCATATCGCTAGTATCTTGAAGTCTTAAATCAATAATAAAGTTGAGCTTATAGATACTAATTATAAAAACTATATTATTGTGCTGACGAGTATGAAGTTAAAAGGCTTCGGCAGTAATTGTAGTGATATCTGCGGAGAGGCCTTTAGTAATAACCTGGTAGTCTTTTTATGAGATATTTCTTTCAAGGAATCGGGATTTTTATTTAGCAAAGGTTCTGCTGACAGATAGTTTAGGTTCTACTGGTAGGACCTTAAAGAACACTTTTGGAGAGACCTTCTAAACTTAAGTATAGAGTTCGCGTATATATCTCTTAACATCCTATTTATATTTATTATAGAATGAAGAAGATGAGGGCAATACTTCTAAGAGTTTAGAATATAAAGCGTTATATCGAAGGACGTCGTTTTGTGGGTTCAAATCTGGGATCGAAGATTGAAGAGAAGTTTAGGATATTAGAATAATCCAAGCGAAATATAGGGTAGATGGAAAGTTCTTTAGTCAAAGTAATTATCAATACGAAGATCGTACTCCTATATTGTGGTTTACTAATCAATAGTTTTCGAGTATAATATCTCGGGTCATATTGATTAATAAAAATGATACTCGGATGAAGATTCTTTCATCTATATGCAATGTCAAATATATAGAATAAGTAATCAGAGTATCTCTATTTCCATTATATCCTTTAATAGGTATAGGGCGTTTGAGAGTATCGATAGGTATATTCATACATTTAGAGAATAACTCTACAAAGGAAGTATTGATAAGCAAATAAGCTATTATTCTAGTATCCACCAAAGCGAACACTTTTATATAAAGCCTGTGGAGTAAGATTTAATACAAAAGTATAAAATTTCCTTCACTAAGAAGACTTCAAAGATCAATATGTTTTAGATTATATTGAAAATCTTAAAGGAAGACTTTCCTAAGGTTTAATTTTTTCTTAACTTATAAGAGTCAGGGTCATTCTAGAGTTTAGTTTTATCAGATTCCTTGTCCGAGAGAAAATTTTTATTGGGGCTCACTTTGTGTAGGCCTCCGGAGGGGCACACGTGATCTTTGGTCCATTCTTCTATATCGCATTTATAATAAGCTCCTGAAATCTTGATCCTTATTCCTAGTGATGGGCATAGTATAGAAGTTTTCAGTATTAATATGGGATTTGCTTTTGCTAAAGAAGTAGCTGGTTTCGAGATTTTATTTAAGCTAGAGTTTGAAGGTTTTATTTGGTTTTCTGTCTTAAATCTTATATTAATAGTTCTTAGCTGAACATTAATATTAATCAGGTGATCAGTATAATCTCGAAGTTTCGGGTAGATATTTATAGTGGCTAAAGTAGTATTGCAAAGATTCGAAGAGATTTTGTAGACAATTTCCCTGTAGTAGGTGCTTTCAGGAATTTCTGCTTTGGAAGCTAATTCCAAGAATTGGATATAGAATTGATAAAAGGTTAAGGTACTTATATATAAAGCTCTAAAGTCTTCAGTAGTTAATTCCAAGTGATTGAGTATTAGAAAGATAATAGCTAAGAAATCTATTACAGCTTTAGAGGTTTGAAACTCTATATAAGTCATTCGGAGTATCAAATAGTTTTGTACTATATCTATAGTTCAATTAAATACAACCTACACTTTGGATTATTCATCTATATAGTAATCTATATTATCAAATAGTTTCCCTTTAGTAAGAATTCTTCACACTTCGAAGATAGATTTGACACCATTATTCAAGGGCTCCGGGTCTTTAATTTTACTGCTAAGTTTTCCTGCTCGATAGGAATTGTATGGGGAGGCCGAAGATCAATGGTTTTCTGTGGTAGATAAAACCTGACAAAGTTTAGGGGAGGACAAAGGGGACCTTTATCGATATCGACAGCAAGATGAGTTTGGTCTTTCCATTAGAAGGGCTAAAAGGTAATCCAATCGCTTTTGAAGTTTAGTGTTTTATCGAATAAGTTCTAGCTCAATTGGAGTAAAGGAGTGGGTAGTCATAGTGGCTCCTCCAAGTACAGAATCAAAAGGGTTTACTAATATAAGCAGCGCGAAGTGATTAACTGTAATTGGATTCACAGTTCTTCCGGATACAAAATTAGGGAGGTTCGCTAGCATAAGTGATACATCGATTTCAGTTGTTCTATATCTTTCCAAAGGTCGGGGTGCTTCTTCGATATCTAATAATTGTTCTGAGGACTTGCTCTCAGAACCTTGGATGGCTACTTAAAGCTGTTCTAAGGGGTCAAGCTGCTAATTGTCTAATTGTGAACTTCCTACTATAGTGGCTCTCATAGTGGAAGCCATTCCAATAGGTTTAAATAAGTAATAGATCTTTAGAGAGGGGTTGTATCAAAGATGTCTATATATACTCTCGATTTGAGTTACTAATGAAGTCTTAGCTAGATATTCTATTCTTCTCAGAATCGTAATGTGAACTTGATATAATATAACGATTGAGTTCAAGACATAATCGATAATTAATAATAAATAATGAATTGAAGTTAACAATCTATACAAAAGAATATCAAGTTATCGAATATAAGAATTGAAGGTATAATGTCCTTTTATACCTTCTACTAGCAGGACCTTAAGGTCCTGTCGACAGAACCTTTTTCCCTGCCCTGGCAGGCATAATCCTTTTAATCCGTTACATTATAACTTTATCTAGATTAAGCAAAGTTATATAGCATATGACCTATATTCAATCATCTTGCTTTTAGGTTTTTAGTATATTATCGATGGGATTTTCTCAGGTGGATATTCTTTCAGTCCCCGAAATGTTGGTATAGCTTTTAATTAAATAATAATTCTTTTTTTTTTATTATACCTTCAATCATCGATTATAAAGTATACTACTATTATACTTTTGTTAATTACTTATAAGCTGAGATTTAGGTTATTCTTATTCGGATCATGTATAATCCGAATCCAAAAGAGCTTTCTAGTTCTATAGACTTTTAAATTATTGTATCTAGTACAATTGTGTTTCACGTCCGTTTGACCATCAGTCCGAGAAGAGTGAAACTATAATTCTTAATCTTCCGGTGTTTCTGGTGAGTATATAAAATAATATATATTCGAGATAATCACGATATATTATAAAAGAGTAGAAGGTGGTAGAGGTCACACAAGAAAAGCCTTCGCATATACCATAGAACTAAAGCAATCCTAAATGGCTACGCATAGTAGATAGAATGA